>CM055103.1:45328379-45375879 GCA_029204225.1 Diphasiastrum complanatum
CTAGCACCCGAGTCAATCCACCAAGGATATTCTCCTTTGAAGCTTGTTGAAGAAAATATGGACATCATGAGAGAGTCCTCATGTGAACTCTCCTCCTCCTCCTCTTTGCTCATGTTGGCTTGGCTTTGATCTTGCTTCCTCTTGAAGCATTCCGAGGCATAATGCCCCATCTTGCTACAATAGTAGCACTTCACCTTTGATTTGTCCTTCTTGACTTTGGTGGTTGATGGAGATGCCTTTGAGGGTCCTTCTTGATCCTCAAGCTTTGTAGACTTCTTGAATGTTGATACTTTGCCTTTGGACTTGCCTTTGCCTTTGGTGAAGAGAGCTTGGTCATCTCCACCTTGGATGGAAAGCCTATCCATCCTCTCTTGCATTTGGCTCCTTCTTGATTCCTCGGCCATGAGTGTGCCTTGGAGTTCTTCAAGTATGGGTAGCTTACCCATAATTGCATATCCCTGAACCAAATTGTCAAATTCAAAGCTTAGTCCATTCAATATGAGTTGAACAAGCTCTTCATCCTTGATAGGATCACCTATAAAGGCTAGCTCTTTGTTCAATTCCTTTACTCTTAGGACAAAAGTATGTGCACTCTCTCCTTTCTTTTGATAGCTTCTATAGATTTGATTCTTCAAAGCTAACATTCTAGTTTGGTTCTTGGATTCATAGACCTTTTGCAAAGTCTCCCAAGCATCTTGAGCTGAAGTGCAATCTCCTACCTCTCTTAAGAGTTCATTTGCAACATTCATTTTTATGCAATGTAGTGCAACATTGCACCTCTTGATGTATTTGGCTTTTTCTTGAGGATGAATAGGTTCACCCTCCTTACCATTTACAATTTCCATCACATCTTGCATGATCATGATGGATTTCATTCTAACTTTCCATATGGAATAGTTAGTTTTGTTGAGCCTTTCATTAGTATCCAAAAGATATGCATTTATAGATGCCATCTAGTCTCCTAATCAAGGACTTGACACAAATGAAGGTTACCTCTATTGATTTGATTGAAGGTCTACCTTATCCCACTTCTTAGGGACCTGAAAAGGTCAGTAAGAGACTTCCTATAAAGATCTAAGAATTATCTCTAACAAAATCAAATCATAGAATACTAGAAACAATGCACTTGCTTGATTGAAGTAGACAATACTAGTAGAATTGCCCCTCTTTCTATAAAGAACATTAAAGCTTCCAAATGATCTGATCAAGAGTGAATTTCAGCAACCTAATATACTTCCAAAATCACTTGTAAAATATCTAAATGGAACTTAATGAGGATGCAACACAATCTACTATCCAATCACAAGCAAAAAATGATCAAAATTGATGAAAAATTGATCTAATTTGGTGCATAAGTCAAGCAATGGTTGGACTGAACCTGAATCACTTTAGGAGGTGCCTACTACACCTTATTACAGCCTTGAAGAGTCCCCAAAACTCTGATCTTCCCTCTCCTTGAATGCTAGAAAGCCTCCTCTATGAAATCACCTCCAAAACTCGCTTAGAAATCAATGCTTGGAGCAAGCAAAACTTGCTATCTTGGTAATGTGAATTGAATTCAACTTTGCCTCTGATTTTAGACATCTAAACACCTGCAAATGAAGTCACACAACACCAATCTCCAATGTATTTGACTCACTTTGAGTTCTAGAATGAATACTAGATGCTAAGATCCAATCTACACAAGATTTAGATCAAAAATTGTGATCAAATTGAATGAAAACCAAGGATTTAGCTCATTTCAACATTTAGGCTCTGATACCATGTAAAAATTACAGCAAATAAGGATCCTAAAACACTTGAAATGATGAAGGAAACAATAGATTATGATTTCATAAGATTAGCACAAGTTGAACTATCAAAATCCATCAAAAATCTATGCTTGAACCTCACTAAATGGCCCAAATCCTTGAAGAAGGCTTCACACGTGTGAAAGTACGGCCTCCCACAGTCTGAGTACTGTACACCAGACCTACATTCAATTCTATAATCATTAGTAATCACAAGTACTCAAACAATTATAAACATAGAGAGCAATTGCACCATTATGAGAGAAAAAACATGAAATTGCTTGATTGATTTTGGTGAGATATCATCACTTATATATACATGATCCATTACGATTTTGGGCAGGTATGAGTAGCCCTAAACCTATCCCTAATGCTAATTTTGGTGGATCTTTCATCCCTACCAAGTTAGGGTTGGAATCTTGGAGATCCCTCAACAATGCAAAAATTACCAAAAATAGCTCCTATTTTTTCTCCCTTGTATCTAAGCATAATTTGGACTCATTACAAAGGTTCTAACACTTAGGTCTACTTGAGAACATCCTTATGAATGGAATCCTATGCTATTTGGCACGTGTGACAAGCCACATCATGACCATCTAACTATTTACAAGTCAAAAACTAGTCAAGCTAGAATTGTGAATTTTAACATAAAGTGTTGATCCAAAGGTGTTTCTTCAAGTTTACAAATCTCCACTCTTGAAAGATCACATTTCCACCATTGACAACTTCTTTGGTGGAAAACAAGTAGATTCTACAATCTTTACTTGAAGAGCAAAACACTACCATTATTCCTATCATTGAAATAGGATAATCTTTGGTCCTTACATTGGAATGATCATGCTCAAAGCATGTGGACCCAAAGATTTCCAATACAAATGATGTTTCATCTTTTATGACACTATTCAAACTATTACAAAAATAGTTATCCAATGAAATTGCTTTATCAACAACAAATGTAGATTTCAAAGCATCTCATTTCATTGTCTTGTCATACAAAGTAATAAACACCATGAATCTTAAAGGTAAGAAACAAGTCACCTCATGTCTACTAATACTTTCCAAAAAGTATTCAAAGATAGTAGACTCTCCAATGCTCACCACCCTTGCAAGATGCACACTTGAATGGACAATTTGCATGCAATTTGATGACTCGGACATTGTCATTGAGGACTCCCTTGGAACTCTCATGATTTGAGGCTGATCCTCAAGATCTGCCTCCTTTTGATGCTCCTCCTCAATGCAAGCAAGATCACACTTTGCCAAGATCTCCTCTTGAGTGATCTCCTCCTTTGCCAAGCTCATTCTTTCAAAAGCAACACTAGCTTCCAACTTAAACAATCTTCCATGTTTAAATCCCTTTGCAATGCAAACATCATTCTTCAAGATGAAGCAAACACCATGCTTAAAGTGGACATCCAAACCACTTTCTAAGAGTAGACCAACACTAAGCATATTCTTGGTGATTGATGGTACATAAAGGACATTTTCTAGATCCATGCATTTTGAGGATTCTAGATACAAAGAGAAGGTGCCAACACCATCTATCCTACACTCTTCATCATTTGCAGTAAAGACAAACTTTTTAGCATCATTGAAAGAGTGTAAGGTTGAGAAAAAGTCCTTTTCACAAGACATGTGGGAGCTAGCCCCACTATCGATCCACCAATTGTCTCTTGAATTGCTATTGCTTGTTGGTGAGGATGTAGATGCCATCAAGAATACATCTACTTCATCCTCCTCCTCCTTTGCAAGGTTTCCTTGTTTGTCCTCCTCCACTTGTGCTCTTAGCCTCTTGTAGCATTCAGATGCATAATGCCCCTTCCTTTCACAAAAGAAGCATTTTTGCTTTGACTTGTCCTTTGAGCTTGATGCATCATCCTCTTCTTTGGCCTCCTTTGGATGCTTCTTCTTTCCATTGGTCTTCTTTTTTCCCTTGAATGAGAAATTGTCTTTCTCATCACCATCCTGCAAAGACAAGGAACTCATCCTAGATTTTGCATGGAGCATCCTACACTCTTCAGCCACTAATACACTGTGAGGTTTTTCTATAGTTGGCAAAGTGTCTTGGATGACAAAACTTTGGACCAAATTTGCAAAGTCATCTCCTAGACCATTAAGAACAATTTGTACAAGCTCTCCATCATGAATATTCTCTCCAATGGAAGCCAACTCCCTATTTAGAGACTTGATTCTGAGTACATAATCATGTGCACTCTCCTCACTTCTTTTCATGCTTTGCAAAATCTGATTTCTAGGCATGAGAGCCCTCAAAGTGTTACTAGATTCATAGATTGATTTTAAAGACTCCCAAGTCTCTTTAGCACTAGTACATGTTGATACTCTCTCAGCAAATCATTGTTAATATTCATCTTCACACAATGAAGTGCAAGCCTAGATCTCTTCCTGTATCTAGCTAACTCATGTGCACCTAGAGGTTCATCTTTATCTTCAATCAAGAACTCATAAAGGTCTTGGAGCACCAAGAGTGACTCCATCCTAACATTCCAGATAGCATAATTTGTAGAATTCAATCTCTTACTAGCTTCTAGAAGGTATGCTCCAGCAGATCTCATCTTACTAGTGACTTCTACAAATAAGAAATAGATTTGATTGACTTGAAACTCACAAAGGTCTCACACTTGCAGTGTTTCACTCAAATTTGATTTCTAATCCAACAAATGGACTTATAATCACAGTTCTATCACTCCCTCACAAAGTTAAAATGAAGATAAGAAAGCTATACTATTTTGTGGATTGTAGGATTTTTGGAGCTCAAACCCTCTCGGATTTCTATCCCTCTTTCACATCACGCACACAAACACACACACACACACTCTCCCTCTCTCACTTTCACCTTCTCCTGAAACCATGGTATTCTCTTGAAACTGTTACCCATATGTAAAAATGGTTGATCGGTACCATTGCATGTCAGGCTATTTGTGGCCTATTGTCCATGCATGTCAGATCTAGTGCTTGCATGTCATACCATCTGTGGACTATTGTCCATGCATGTCAGATCTAGAGCTTGCATGTCATGTCATCAGTGGCCTATTGTCCTTGCATGTCAGATCTAAAGCTTGCATCATACATCTGTTGGAGAGAGAGGAGGAGAATAAATGACGAACACGAACGAGAAACGAACTCGAACAAGAAACGAACTCAAACAGAAAATGTTCGTGCGCAGTGGAATGAACTATACGACTCTCTTCGTAAGCATGACTATGCCTATCAGAATGACCGAACTTTAGTGATAGAAATCACGGTCATTCTAGATTACGTAGCCAAACATTAACAGATGAAGCGCCAAAAGAATAATTTGTCACGAATAGCAAGACAAATTATATGTTGTGAATGATTCGCGAAGAGCTAGACTATGCTCGACTGATAATTAGTCACGAATGATTCGTGAAAGACAAGACTAAATGTTAATCATCTATTACCAGTAAGAACAACTAGAAAGGTCAGACATAATGAAAGATAAGCATAGGAATATTAACATAGGTCTAAACGTAAAACAATGAACTGTATCAGATTAAGTATATCATGTATACATGTCAATAATGCGGTAGAGCACAATACAGTAGCGGACGAAACCGCGTGCCCCACAAAGCTTATTTCAATCTATAAAAAGGAATTAAACCTTAATTTTGACAAAATGAAGAATCAATGCTTAGGGCATCTACTTCGTTTAATAGCACTTTGATTATCACAAAATGAAATTGTAGGGTTGTTCTCATACAGATTGACATCTGACAGCAAATTTCTCAACCAAAGTGCTTCCTTAATAGATTGAGAAGCATCAATATATTCTGCTTCAGTAGAAGAAAGTGCAAAACCCAGCTTGCATCAGAATACCCACTGAGCTGATAATGATTGTCGTTGTTGACATCTCCATAGCATATGCACTGGTCTATGGTAGCTCGAATATATCTCATGACTCAAATAAGAGCCTTCCTATGGGTAATGCCAGGATTAGCCATATATTGGCTGAGTGAGCTTACAACAAAAGAGATATTTGGTCTTGTACAGACCATTGCATACATGAGAGATCCAAGTATCGATTGATACAGATATTCTCTCATCTGCTCCTCTTCCTGCTTGGTCTTGGGACATTGGTCCTTTGACAAATGCAGGCCTAGATCCATTGGTGAGTGAGCTAATTTACGTATCTGTTAAGAACATTGTGAAGATACCTTTGTTGAGTGATGTAAATCAGTCGATTTGCTCTGTCTCTGTGGATTTGAATTCCAAGACAGAAGTGAGCTTCGCCCAGATCAATCATGTCAAATTCTGAGAACAGCATCTGTTTCGAATCCTTGACCATATTGGCATTGTTACTGAAGAGCAACGTATCATCAACCTACAAGGTGATGATAATGAAGGATTGTTGTACTGACTTCGAATAAACGTTGCAATCAGCAGTGCTTGGTTTAAATCCTTGTTCAATGAAGAATGTGTTGATCCTCTAAAACCAAGCTCTGACAGACTATTGCCAATCCTAAATCCATGGATCCAATCACATAGACATAACAGTTAGGATAATAAAATTATTCTCCAAAAGTTCTCCCGATTAAGGGCAAAAGAATAGGTAATTCAATTCTCAACTGTCGATTTAGGTAGATTTACAAAAATCCCCTTACCGAATTGACCATTGACTTGATCATAGCAAATCTTGCAAAGTCACACACCACGGTTGTATAAAGCTATGCATTCAACAAAATGCACCAAAACCCTTTGCAAAACAAAAACTATGACAACAATACAATCACAATGTTACCGGCATGCACTACTCAGTGAACTAACTGACATGCGATAGGGTCAGGCCCACTCACCCATGCATCTGTAGAAAGCAGCAGGTTAACCACAAACCTCAAGCAAAAATAAGTAGAGGCTTATACTTAGGAAAACGTTTTTCAAGGGTAACTCAAACTCTCAAACTAAACCCTAAGGTTTCCACGACCCATTCTCCATATTGCAGCCATTTCTTCACAATAGCTACATCGTGATGGTGGTTCGGCCTTTTACTCCTCTCCTGCAGCCATCTCTCACTTTGATCAACGTCCCAAATGCGATCCTTAAAGGAAGAAAAAGAGGTTTTTAACAGTCACAGATCTGTCACAGAGGAAACGAGGGATTGTTATGATCATCGCGACTTCAGAAACAGAATAATCCAGATCCACCTGCGGCTTCCAAGCTCACAGAATCCGCCCCCACATAATCGGCTAGCATTCACTCTACCACAGTTGCCAATCAGGTTCCAAAAAATACGTTTCTACACTATCATGTGGCATCTCCAACAACAACCTATAAAGAGAACATGACTGTTTCCAAGCTGAAAAGACCTGACAGATCAACTCGCACTTTTCCTTCTTGACAAAAGGGATTCACATACAGAGGTAATACCTAGATTCTTACATGCAAGCTTCCAAATGTTCCACCCATCATCTACAATAACTGTTTACATGTTTCTGTCTGCTGCAAGTTATCCCACATAATGGATATAGCTTCCAAAGAAGTCCTCGGCAGACTAACATCATTAACGGCTGTCCAGGGATCACCAAAGGTTAAGAACGAGTTTTGGAACGAAGGATTCCAAGCTTGTTTCTTAGGATTCATATACAGGGTTTCCTTTCTCCTAAAAACCTCCCATGTAGAACTTGACAAACATTTCTTGTTCCTAGAAGTTCCAGCTTAGCAACTTCACTGTAAACAGAGAATGTAAACAGAGAAACGTACTTGAAAAGATAAAAGTTTTGTCCCAAAACAGGGTCACTCCACACAACTAAACATCAGGCTATGCACAGGAGAAGGTTTTTTTTCCAGAACTCAGATTGCATGCATCCACAAACCTATTCTTTATATGCTACAGCTAGAGAATTAACAATTTGCAATATCCAATTAATGTTTTTCAGTTTTCAGATTACAATTTCACAAGAGGATTAGTCTAACAAAACTTAAATCCTCCCATGCAAACCATAAATTCAAAATTTCTAGCAACAATCCATTTATTCATTCAGGATAAATTGATTCCTTGTCAATCTATCAATAAACATTCTCTACTAAATCTGAATCAAACTATCCAAAACATTATGGACTAATGCAAATCATTCATCCAAAAAACAGATTTAAACAAGAAAGTGGATCTACACATGCAGATCATTCTACTTCGAATGGAAACTTTTTCAAGGCTTCAGAAAAGAAAAGAATGAATGAAAGTGAGAGTGATGATGAAAATCATCTAAGAGGAGATAAATTGCAAAATGTTGTCACTGACAAAATTGATTCTTGCAATTATGAATAAAAATTGATTCTTGAAATTCTAAATGAAATTGATTCTTGCAATGCTTTCAAATAATAGTTATTTAGCCAAAATAGAATCTCATTTTTGGTCAAGTGAAAAGAATAGACATAGTTTGACTTCAAATCCATTTTTTTGGAGATAATGTTGGTGAAGATAGATGTACGGTTTCATGTTCCAAGAAAGTTTTCATTTTTTAACAAATGTTGCAAATCAGTGAAAGCATGTGAGTTAATGAAATCACCACCACAAACTATGACAGAATCAAGTGTTTCATCATAGTCAATCCCCTTGAATTGAGCATATCCCTTGGCAACTTGTCTTGTTTTATAATTGTTCACACTACCATCTTGATTAAGCTTGAACTTAAAGACCCATCTGCAAACAGTAACATTTTGTACCTTTAATGGAGGATCAATAATTTTACAAGTATCTCAAACAATGCATCATATACTCACTTTTCATTGCATCAAATCACTCTTTTGTTGCTAAAGTCTCATTCACACTTGAGGGAACATCATAAAGTTAAGGTAGTAATAAGGGCAATAAAAATTATACAATCATCAACTTTTAATTGTTTCTCTCTTCCTTGTATTTGACTCTTGATGATTGCATTTGGGCTCTGATACCATGTTAAAATCAGAGGTTATGAACCTCATTTCGATACTAAAGCATTGAAAAAGCATCAAAGGTTTCACTTATATCTAATAGATAAAAAACTAGCACAGAATTCAACCTATTTTGCATATAATTGGCAAGAGCTTTTGAACACCACAATCAAACTAGAATTAAATTGATCCTCACATCCTGTCACACATATGAAAATTATAGTACTTTGTTCAGATTCAAATATATTCATTAGACACAAAAAACATCACATTCATCATGCATCAATTCCTCATGAAAGAGCAAACTTGCCAAAATCACCATCTCTTGATAATCTCTCAAAGTATGTAAAATTGAGCTCTCAATCCATATCAAATGATCTCGGATATGAGATTAGGGTAGAGTGCCATTAGGTTAGACCCTAAACCTGGCTATAAAAGCCTTAGATCATGCATAATTACCCTCTTGGTAGCTTGAGTCAACTGACTTACAAAAGTAGGTGGCCGACCTCATCAAAAATCCCTATAATCTGGGAACATGATTTATGGACTTAACATAATCATGGAATTCAGTTATGAAAATGGTGAGTTGATTACATCTATTGCTAATTGTAGTAATTCCATGAATATCCTAATGTACAACTTGAAAAGGCTTTGTAGATCTAGATGTAGATCTAGTATAAGGTAGTCTATGTGACTTTGACAAAGCACAAGACTCACAAACATGATTGATACTTTTTAAGGAACTTGGAAGACCTATCACTACTTGCTTTCTAGCCATTACCTCCAATGACTTGAAGTTGAGGTGTCCCATCCTCTTATGCCAAACCTCTTGAATAGGTATTTGCTCTCTTCCAACACATCCAACTTGGTTAGAAATAACTCAACTTTGAGGTTACTTAGCAATTGACTCACACTAAATTCGAGGTAATATATGGAATTAAGAAAACATCCTCCAAATGAACATTCCTATTTGTAGAAAAAGAAATAGGAATTGTACCAATCCCCTTTATTGCACACTCACCATCATTGGCCATGTAGATCACCCTCTTGTCATCTATATATGCCAACAAAGAAGTGAAGTACTCTTTCTGAAAAGTCATGGGTGAACTTGAACCCAGACACTCTAACTGAGACATATGGAGTAGTGCATGTACATGTGACTGATATAGGCAGGAGGTATGCATGAAGAGCTGTGACCTATTTATAGTTGACCTGCATGGGGATTGCATGTGCTCATGCATAGGATCCTACTCTCTATATATTGAGGTAGAGATTATCTCGTTGACGACTTTCGTTTAGGTTACCTGTAGAGCTCTTCTCCTCTTGCTATCACATGGCATGGCTTGGGGGCTAAATCTAGGAGGATTTTCCAGGAGGGATCTAGGATTGGTTGGGTGGTTTTGCTCCACTGTATCTCTTATTGTGTTTTCATATCCTCACCTTAGGGTTTTCCCTAGTGGTCTTTACATCACGGATGAATTCCTCTTGGGCTGAGGATTACGAGCGAGGCCGCTTCGGCTATCCAAGAGACGGCGGAGATGTATTTAACAAATCTCTTTGAAGACTCATTTTTGTGTGTTGTCCATGGGAAGAGAGCTACTATACTTTCCAAGGATATGTTGTTAGCAAAGCGCCTGAGATGCGAGAAGAATTAAAAACAATGTACTCCAAATATTGATATAATATGTACAAAAAATCATTTTTATAATCAGACTATGAATTATTGTGTGAATTCATTTTACAATAAAATCTAGTTCTCTATGAATGATTTTGGTTCAGTGATATTACTTCAATGATTTTTGTTCAGTGATACTCATTTAGTGATAAGTAGTTGTTGCACGCAAGGGCACGAAGGGGGGGGGTGTTTGACCGGGTCAAATGTGTTACATTATTCTCCTATCAATCGACTAATCGACATTTTAATCTTCATCCAACTTTTATCCAGACCTACAGATTGCTTCGTGTTTTTACACAGTCTGCACAACTACTCGAAAACGGCTCTCAATGTCGAAATTTTTGGGATTTTCACCCTTTGGCATTTTCTCTCTCTGCGACTTTTTCGCAAAATGCCATAAGCCTCAAATATTAAGGAAATGAATTTAGGTAAGACCTTCACATCACAATTTTTGTTCATTTCTATAGAGTGACAGTTTACATTTAAATCTGAAGACATATTGTTTACGACCAAAGTCACTGACTTGCATTGATTTATCAGCAAGTAATGTCTAAGAAGTCCTAGTTGGATGGATGCCAGCACATCACAACCAACTGGATGACACATTTAACGATCTAATTGCGTAGTATAAATGGCTGCTCATATTTCTACATTTAAAGATTGAAGCATGAGCATCAGTGATCTATTGTTGAATAGTTAGCATTCTTTCTCAAGCCTATGAGCTTGGATATGTTGGAGAGAGAGGGGGAGAATAAATGACGAACACGAACGAGAAGCAAACTCGAACAGAAAATGTTCGTGCGTAGCGGAATGAACTATACGACTCTCTTTGTAAGCATGACTACGCCTATCAGAATGACAAAACTTTAGTGATAGAAATCACGGTCATTCTAAAATACTGTTCTTCATGGTAATTTTCTCCAGGCATGTACCCGTAGATGTAATAAACAAGTCATTGAGCAATCAAATGATTACTTTGCTTTTGAGTAGCATATGCATAATCAACAAGACTCCAACTATGATCTAGACTTCTACGAGAAGGTAATAGTAGAAAAAAAGCAAACATTACCATTTCTTTTATGATTCCTTTATCTCTCTCTAGGCACTAGATTGTTGGGTTATCACCTAACAATCCCTATTTAGTACTTAGCTTGTAATTATTGCCATAGTCTGTTAATCAATTGAGAGTGTGCTTATGCTTGTGATAAGAGTTACACTTACTATTCTGTCACTTTCAAATTTTTAGCTATTTAGTTGTTCAGTTGATCTTGGATTATGCCATTTTGCCAAATCCGCTTGTTTTGAACTTGGTATCAGAGCCATGTAATCATAGCAATCGTTGGTGGTGCGATAGGTACCACTATGCTTAACTATGATTGGACCACACTTTTTCACCTCTTAATTCTATTGGATCATTGATCCATGCACCTCTTAATTCTATTGGACTATTTTCAAGCAAACCTCAAATTTCTATTGGACCTCACATGGTTCCACCTCTAAATCCTATTGGACCTCTTAGAATTCATCAAACAAAAGCATTACACTTGTCTACACTCTAATTGGCACGAGTTTAGCCTCTTACTCTATTTTGGCTCAATAGTCGCATTACAAGTGGAAATGCATAATTTGCCATCTATGCCAAATTTGTTCCTATCAACATCCTACACCTAAATGCTTGACTATGAAATTCTATGAGACCCCTATATCAAACATTTTTTATTTACTTTACAATTCTCCACACATGAGAACATCCTCCACACATGTGAGATTCACTTACAAACTTCTATCATAAAAAATACCAAGCTAGATTTTTGCCAATTTCTCACACTCCTCAAAAAATAGCTTGGAAAGGTACTAGATCACTTGAGAAGTTTGTAAATCTTTTTGAGTGGATCCTTTGGAATGCATAAGAAGTGAAAATCAGCCAAGGGATCCATCATAGCAGCACTCTCACCTCCTTATCCATGATAAGATCTCTTTGGTAGAGATCTCTTGCCAATGCCTTTGAAGAGTGCTCCACCAATATGCCACTATGATCATGGGCTTCCTCCATGCTTGATGATGATCTTTGCTTTGAAAGTTCCACTTGCATGATGGATGCACTATAAATAGAGAAATCTGAGGCTTCCAAGCCTCATAAGGATCATGGAGATCAAGATCATAAGATGTGAAACAATGATGATTATCAAGATTATGCTTTCTAGCTTGACTAGTCCACATACAATGAACTATCTCCATGATGGATCTAATCTTGATATCAAATACTACCTTGATCTTTTTTAGGCTAGTTACTCTCTCAAGGATGTTAAGTGTCCACTTTGGATGCTTCACTTAATCTCAAGAGGAGTTTACAATTTGCCTCAAAACATGTGAAAACATGATTTTCAAAAAGTGAGTACCAAGCTCAATCTTGTTCTTACTAGAACCAAGAGCATACTTTTGACAATACAATATCTTGCTTTCAAAAAGTATTGGAAACATATCTAAGTCAATAATGACAAGAAACATGTCCATACCATAAGCATCATACAAAACTAGTATATCTTTTCTTGAACTTTGAGATTCAAAAAATTCAATGAAGCAAGATAGCATTTCAAGCAAAGGAAGAGCGCCATGCATCTCGAAGATCTTCTTGAGATTGTATGAAGAAGAAACTCCTCCTCACACCTTGGCCCCATCATAACTTGAATACCTTCAAAAAAGATAACTTGTGATGCTTCTTGAGAAGCCTTGATCTCGACCACTTCCAAGATCGAATCTTCATGCAACATGACATCTCTATTCACAATCACTTTTGAAATAGAGAGTGTAAAGACACTAAAGGCCTCCTTGATGGATGAGTATCCAATCATGATCCATGAGCTTGGATCATCCTTCCTCCTTGTTTCCAAGGGAATATGTGCAAGCAAGCACTACCAAGTTCACTAAGGTGATCAACCTTAGGCTTCATCTTGAATAAAACTTCATATGGTGCTATTCCTTCAAGAGCTCCAATACTCCTCAAAGATTTGATCTTCAATGAGAATTTTTCTCAACATATGCTTTGAATAATAAGGAATAATCATACACCACAATACTTGAAGAGAGAAGATATGTGCATCTTGTGTGATCACCCTCCTTTGAAATATTGGACATGTAAGAAACATCAAGAGAGTTTGCACTCTCACTTGGATCCAATTTGTAGATGCCTTCAAATATTGATCCATATGCAAGGATCTCACCATCCTTCTTGATCACAAAATTGTCAATATTGAGATTGACATCAAAGCCACTATCAAGAAGTTGGCCAACACTTAAGATGTTCTTTGTAAGCTTTGGGACAAAAAGAACATTGTTGAGAAAGAGATCTTTAGAAGATGCAAGCTTCAAGGGAATAATCCCTACTCCTTATATATTGCACTCATGCTTACTTGCAATGTATATGGTCTTCTTGACTCCATCATAAGGCATAATAGATGAAAAAAAGTGCTTGGAGCCACACATATGTGAAGATGCTCCACTATACCATAAGTCATCCTTGTTGAAGGTGGAAGAGGAGAAGCTTGATGCCATAAGAGAGCCTTCTCCATCACTTGCAATATAGTCTTCTTTCTCATTGGTGATGTTGGCTTGATTGAGTTGATTCTTCTTTTTGAAGCAATTGGTGGCATAATGGCCTTTCTTGCCACAATAAAAGCACTTGATCTTCTTCTTCTTGAGATTTGAAGTAGAAGCATGAGAGGTATCCTCATCTTCCTCTCCATCTTGGTCTTTAGCTTTGTCATTAGAGAAGTGATGGTGTTGCTTCTTACTCCTCTCTTTGTGCTTGGCAAATAGAACGTTGCCATCATCATGATTGAGTGATAGCTTGTCCATCCTCAAGAGTTTGTACTCTTGTCTTGATTCTTCAGAAATAAGCACACTTTGAAGGGCCTCCAAACTTGGTAGCTCCTCCTTAATGGCATAGGATTGGACAAGGTTGTCATATTCATATCTCAAGCCATTGAGAATGACTTGGACTAGCTCACTTTGATTGATTGAGTCACCAATACATGCAAGCTCCCTATGAACATCCTTGACTCTCAAAACATAATTAGATGCACTCTCATCACTCTTTTGACTATTTTGGAAGATTTGATTTCTAAGAGTGAGGAGCCTAGAGGTGTTCTTATCCTCATAGATGGACTTGAGACAATCCCAAGCTTCCTTGGATGTAGAACAATCACCAATCTCCCTCAATATCTCATTAGAGACATTCATCTTAATGTAGTGGAGAGTCATCCTAGCTCTCTTCTTTTATTTTTGTACTTCTTGAAGGACTTGAGGCTCCTCCTCAATCCCAGGTACAATGTCCATCACATCTTGGAGTATCAAGATGGACTCCATCCTCAACTTCCATATTGAATAATTGGAAGTAGACAATCTCTCACTTGGTTGCAACAAGTATGAACTCATTGAAGTCATGTAAAGTGGAGATAAATAAAATTGATGAACAAAAAATGTTGCTTCTCTCTCACTATAGGATCCAATAATGGTGTGCTACCATCTCCTATGCAAGATCTTGCAACAAACTATGAGATGATTCTCACTAGCTATCTCAATCTCTCCAAAACTAGATCTACTTCACATCAAATGATGGAGTACGGGCAAAGTTAGGATCAAACACTCTTAGCATGTGTGAAATACACTAAGAAACCAAATTTGACTCAAATACAATGATATTGCATGAAACAAAATGGCTAAGATCTCAAAACAGTGCCTAGATCACATATAAATGAGATTGGTAAGCATTCAACTGTGATTTTGCATCAAACAGGCAATCTCTTGACCAAACCAAATGTGTCCACCCAGGTCTATGTGCCCTACCTAACCCTCTATCTAGCAAGATTTTTGGAACAAACATGAAAGAGAACTCCCAAACTGAAATTGGATGTTCCTCACACGTGTCTGAGCAGCTGATTCCGTACAGTACCAGTTCAGACCCAATTAATGCCCTATTGATTTCTTTTGATCCAAAATTGGACAAGATAGCTAGGAAAATGGATCTTGACAATTTCTAGCTCAAGATTGATGAATAGTTTTCACTCAAATTGATCAAAATGCATGGTAACCTTAGGTAGGCTCTGATACCATGTTAATTTCACATGTGTGGACTGTCCACAACATGTACTTGTGATCTCCTAAGGTGTGTAGGTGCACCAAGATCAAGACTAGATTGAGATTCAAGATCTATCTTTGAATCTATGGCAAAAACACACTACTACATGCATTCAATCACTTCCAACTCTCACTCACACGTGTGGGAAGTGTTCCAAAAGTAATCTGAGTGAAAACAAGCTGCTCTCCTCGGGTAGAGAGATAAAATCATCAATAGCTCTCAGGTAGAGAGAGAAAGCTAGAAAATCACTTACACTCAAAATCCACTCAATCTCAAAATCAATTAGATCCAAAATGAGGAGTACAATGATACTAGTAGATCCACGAGCTACCACTATGCTTAACTATGATTGGACCACACTTTGTCATCTCTTAATCCTATTGGACCATTGATCCATGCACCTCTTAATTCTATTGGACTATTTTCAAGCAAACCTCAAATTCCTATTGGACCTCACATGGTTCCACCTCTAAATCCTATTGGACCTCTTAGAATTCATCAAACAAAAGCATTACACTTGTCTACACTCTGATTGGCACGAGTTAAGCCTCTTACTCTATTTTTGCTCAATAGTGGCATTACAAGTGGAAATGCATGATTTGCAATCTATGCCAAATTTGTTCCTATCAACATCCTACACCTAAATGCTTGACTATGAAATTCTATGAGACCCCTATTCACTTACAAACTTCTATCATAAAAAACACCAAGCTAGATTTTTGCCAATTTCTCACAGTGAGCGTGCACGCTTGGACTGTTTTGACCCAATGGGGATGTCTGAGCCAAACTTTTGGATGAATGATAGTGATATTTTGTGGTCAATGTGTTCAAATCTAAAAGGTCTATTAAAGTTACACCCACCTATGAACTAGGGAAGACCTTGAACCCGATAGAATTTATCTAACAATTGCCTAGAGTCTACTATAAACTATTTGAGCTTTAATCTGAAGGGGATTAAATCTCGATGGACCTCTGATATTAGTCAAGCAAGAGCCTTTGAGACCATTTAGTTGTTCGTGGAGTACAATTGAAGTTCCCCTTGGAAAATTCTAAGTTCTCGTGGTTGCACATGGAGTGGGGGGTAGGGTAAGTTGGAAAGGACCAAATCATTTACTTTGATTGGTGGAGGCCTTTCCCTCATTTCACAAGGGGTGAGATTTATTCCTAGATTGCATTGAAAGGTGGTGCCAACCCCAAGCGTGGGTAACTTAACATACCAGGGAGTACCTTGGGACTCTTGTATTGGGGGGTAAGTCGTGGGCCCTTGTCTCCACATGAAAGGGCTTTTCACATGGAATGATGTGGAAGAACTTGGGAGGTAAGTGCAAATTTTGAAATGGCCCTGGACTCTTCCATGTGAAACCACCTTAGTTATGAATCCGTGAACCCAAGGCCCTGTTTTATATTTTTTAATTCATGAAATGCACCCACTCCAAGCCCCAAGCCCCAAGCCCCAAGGCTCCAAGCCCCAAGCCCACAACCAAGTAGGCCTTGTTTTGTACTTTTCGAGCCCACAACCAAGAAGGCCCCATTTTATACTTTTTAATCTACAGAAAGTCCTCAGGCCACAAGGCCTCAAGCCCATCACCAAGAAGGCCCCCTTCCATTCCGTACTTTTTAGTGCAGGGAAAGTCTCCGCCCCATGGAGTCTTCCTGGTTTTGAGTCTTGAAACCCATAACCATGAATTTCCCATTTTGTACTTTTTAATTCAAGGAAAGTCCCCACCTAGCCCAACTAATTTTGCATTTTTTGACTTAAGGAAAGTCCAAAAAATCCCATATCATACATTTTCTTGCAAGAAAACTCCCCACCCTATGGAACTTTCTTGGCTATGAGGCCCCAAGAGCTCCTCACAACCAAGAAGTCCCCGTGAGACCTTCTTGGTTGTGAGGAGCTCTTGGGGTCTCATAGCCAAGAAGGCCCTCGAATCAGGGCCTTACTTGACATAAAAACTATCCAACACAATGTATAACAATAAATTTATAGTTGAGTGAACATGTTTTTTACACTAAAAAGTAATGTCAACTCGAGTTTTATTTAGATTTTGAGTAGAAATTGATTTGGAAAGTGAAAATAGAGCTTACTGGAAGTTATCTTGCGTGATCAATGCAAATTTTTTAGGAGAACTTGAAAGCTATCCTCTATGATTTACATGATTGTTCATTAAAAGTTGATATTGAAAGTGGTAGTCAATTCTACTATAAGCTATCTCACGTGAGAGGAACATTATTGATTGTAAAGTTCCTCTCAAGAACTCAAGATTTTGTACGTTTCCAAGGAACATGATGGTTACAGATGCAGTCAACTAAACATGAAATCTCACCAGAGATAATAACCTTTTTTTGACAAACTCATAGTGGAACTAGCTAGATTGAGTAAGTTCCCGCGCCGTCCAAGGACATGTCACAAGCCTAATATTACAGATGTAGCCAATTGAATATGAAATTGATTTCAAAGATGAGCAAATAAATGTTCTTTTAATAAGTACCTTGCTATTATGTAGTGAAAAATACCTTTTTGCCAGGCCCACATCAACAACCCCACTTGCCCTATTGGTCTTGTGGAGGTTCTTAGACAAAACTAGCTCAATCCAACTAGTGGACCACTTGGAATGCCCTCACGAATGAGAACAAACGTTTGACCACATTTTACTCTATAAGATATTGACCCTCAAGGTCATTTCAAAAGTTACCATAATTCGAAAAAATTTGTAAATGGCTTAAACGATCAATAGAAGTGTTTGGAAATATCATTACCTTGATGGCAAAAAGAATGCACTCACTCTCATTGTCGTGTACTTTTAGTACATCAGTGCTTATCAACGCATTAAAATATCCATTGTAAGCTTTGAATGCCCAAAAGAAGCTAGTAGCCTTAAGAATGAGGCGGTTCCCTATTTAGGCCCTCCAAAGTATTTAATAAGGATAATAGGCCAATCAGGGTCCAATGTAGACTAAATAATACTTAACAAGGGCTAACTATCTTGCAAGATAGTTATGTTTAGTTAAGTTATGGGATTGTCTAAGTAGGCAAGAGACATCGTTCTAAGGATCTTTTGGCTCATTTGAAAATGAGAGAGCTTTGTGCGGCTCGGGCAAAGAGCTTGCTAGGTCTCATGTGCCCAATCCACATGAATCCCATCTCATTTTATATTTGATTTGCTTCCATACATGTTAAAATACAATACAAAGGACCATAAATGAACCTACTTTTAGCTCCAAGAGTGATTGATTGATTGACACACCTATCAAATGCAAAACTAGTCACGAAATCTTAATCTAAATTAGCAAACTAGGATCTTGCACTAAGAGCAATTAAATAAAATGATCAAATATGGAAATCCGACCCCACACACGTGGTAGGACCTATTATCAGAAAATTATAGTAATCAAGTTTTGATTGCAATGCAAACCCAAAAACACAAGACAAATAGTGAAGAAGCTCAAGATTGCCCATTTGTTGTCAAAAATTCTAAGGCATTACAATGGAGAGATGAATTGTATGTACAAAAGCTCTTCCCCATCTCAACTTATGTGAAAATTTAGCATGTAATAAGGAAGATGACTATTTTTGCCCTAATTTTTCAATCTTACGCACTTCCCTGTGGAGAGGTCTTTCTCACATATCATACTGGTCTTTGCTTTCATGCATGGTGAAGTTTCTTGCTCATTAATGCTAGTGTCATGCTATCCAATTATTCTTCTAGATTGATGGGTGTTGGATCTTGCTTCTTTCATTGTAATCTTTTCTTTGTGCTAAAAGTTTGTGGGCAGCAAGTACTCAAGATCCATTCAGCCTAATTGAAGGAGCAATATTATAGTTTTTGATGCTAGGATGCTTTTTATAGCATCCACCATCATTCTAGATCATGTTGCAAGTTCTTTTGTGAGTATAATGTAATTTTTCTGCTCACGTTCTCTTTATCTTCTCCGTTGTCCACCATAGCCGAGAAGATCCAATTACTAAATAAGGCTGATTGATTCATTGAATGTCAACAACTTCACCATTTGCTAGTAATTTACTAATGCATGTGCAAATATTAGTCCATGCATGTTGCATGCATGTCTCCAAAATTCTAAATATTGCTTGCACGTTGTTATATTTGCTTGCATGTTGTTAGTTTTGAGCTACTTTGAGTTGTAGAAGACCATCAAGGATTTCTAAATTGGTAAACTTTGATTTAAAGATCCTGGCTATTTCTATTTTCAATCTCTAACAAGTGGTTTTAGAGCAATGGCTTCTACATCTACTTTTCAAGCAAAGATAATGATCCTAGATGGACCCAATGATCCTGCATGGAGATCAAAGACTCGATTGATCCTGCAAGCTGAGAAGTTGTGGCCTTATGTTGATGGGAGCACTCCCAAACCAGATGCACTTGATGGAATAAATACTAGAGCTTATGAAAAAAATTCAAAAAACTGTTGGAAATTAAGCCCGCAGTTGTCTCCTTGGTGAATGACTAATTTCTATTTCATGATTCTTCCTGCATGTTTTTTATCATTGAACTAGGGTCAGGTAAAACCGACTTTGGTTCTACGTCTGCTCATCTGATATCGGCAAGAATCACAAACTTAGACAGCCAATTTATTTGAAGAATGCCTACAATGGGCTTCTGGTTGATCTCCAGCAAAGGGGGTAACCAATCCTATAATAATTTCAAGTTCAGATGTTAAGCTCAATAACTTGAAGTCATTGAAGACTTGGCCATCTTCTACAATTTCCACAAAATCAAAACAAGCCTGCAGAAATACATTACTTTTTCGACAGTTTCAACTCTTTCACATTTCCCCGCAATATACTTGCATAGTCCAAAAGTTTAACTGTTTTCAACACCTTCATCTTTTTCGCATTTTTGCAAAAAATGTGAAGAGAGAAAAAATTCTCGATGATCATCTACTTTCACGAGTTAAACTGTTTTTAAGACATCTTCGTCTGTTTAAAGGCACCTTCGGCTTTTTGCAAAAAATACAAAGAGAGAGAAAAATCTCGAAGGTCATACAAAATAATCGAGGAACGTTCTGGCGACATCCCCGTCCGCGTCAAATTTATTGACAGTATATACTATGTACATTTAAAATAGAAATGATTGACTTATATAGTGCTTTCTGATTTCGACGGCACCACGTGTGCTTAGTTCTAGAGTTATCGGGCCATCTTTCTTTTACGAGCCCTTTGAGTGCTTATAAGCAACTTATCTTTGTACTTACTTATCAGTTGAATATATAGTTTGTGGAGAGCAATTCTGTTGTCTTGTCTTGTTGCACTTGACGTTGTGCTGTGGTGATTGATCCAGTCGGGTGTTTAAACTGTGTTTCTTAAATTGGTATCAGAGCCTTTGGTGGCTTGAATCACCGGACAAGAACAGAGAGCTATGAATTCATGACGGTTTGTTGGCTAGGAAGCACAAAATCGAGTTTGTGGAGATTCGTGGAATAGTTCTGTAGGTGTTTTTAAAGCTTGGGTCCATTTTGTACTTGTTGGAGAGTGATATCTGTCATGAGATATCCCAGTACAGTTAGTGGCTGCTTGTTCTTAAGGCACTCATGAAGGCAGTTCGAAGCAAACTGTGCCCAATCATAGAGGTTCTGGGCATGCAGTCATGAATCTGCCATCATGTGGAACAAGGACATGGGTACCCTCAGTACTTTTGTCCTTGGTCATTGTGTGCATCTGGTGAGATATGCACATGCCGCTCACAACTGCTGATCATTGATCGTCTCAACTTTGTACCCATCTTTTTCTCATTTATCCATTGAGAGATCGATGTACTTGAAATATGTTGTCTGCTCTATCTTCTGGAGTGTCCTTGTGACAACATTTCGTCCTTGAGGGAACCCAAAAGGTTGCAAGTCGGCTGCCGCAAAAGATACGTCATAAACATAGTCCTTGATAGGGAGAACTATGAGTTGGCATGATCTTGCCATTGCATTATAGTTGGCATACGCCATATGTACCAGGTACGGGCTTTGATATCCCGTCAGGACAGGGATCTGGAACTCAATGGCCTTGAAGTAAGACTCTGCCTGCTGGTACCAGGTCTGCATCTCTGTAAGATCTAGCTTGCATAGTTGGATGTCGAGCTTATTTGCCTTGGGGTCTTCAGAACTGAAACTGGGTTTGGATGACATGGTGAAAAAAATGAACAAAATAGGGGTCTCGAAATACTGTGTCGGTTGAGATTTCAGACAGGGTTGAGGGTGCGTCGGTTGAGAATTGATGGATGACATTGGTTGAGATTTGATGAATGTCGTCGGTTGAGATTTGATGGATGGCGTCAGTTGAGATTTGATGGATGACGTCGGTTGAGATTTTATGGATGGCGTCGATTGAGTTGATGGAGGGCGTCGGTCGAGATCTGAGACGGGGGCTTTGGTTGAGATTTAAGACAAGGCTTTGGTCAAGATTTGAGAGAGGGGCATTGGTCGAGATGTGATAGGGCTCCGGTTGAGATGTGATAGACGGCGTCAATCGAGATGGAAGGTGAAAGTGGAGGTGTAGAAAGGATTGTAAGAGGTGTGTGGGGCAAGGTATGGTGCGGAAAGAGAGGGTTTGTGAAAGATGGAGGTTGGGAAAATAAGGATGGAAGGTAAAGTGTTGTAAAATTGGTGTGTGTTTACAAGGAGGAATTCGAAGTATGTCGTGGAATAAAGGATTGGGACAGAATGTGGTTGGGTAAGAAGATGGGAGGTAGAAGTTCGAAAAATGGAAAATGTGAGGATGTTGGACAAGGATGGAGATGTGTGGAAATGTATGTGTGGAGGTGGGCAATGAATTGGATGTAAACAATAGGTTGTGTGATGTTGATAATAGTATAATCAATAGTGTAACGGGAGCGTGATGAATGTGCGCATGACATTACCCTCAGCATGCGAAAAATTGCAAAATGATGTGTTTCATGCCGACGATATTAGGTTTGGAGATGTCTGGTGATGGCGCTCTCAATGGAATGCAAAAGATGGTGGTGGATACCCGATGGAGATGGTGTGGAGACGATGACAGAAGTAATGAACAACAGAGTGCCAAGATCATGCACAAGGGCAAGGAAATCACCAGTAGATCATCGCAAGAAAACGCCAGAATTTGGACGCCGTCGTCTGGTTTCAGGCGAGATGGGATGTGCTGGTTCGTTAGATTTTGAATTTGGAACCTCCGGTCGAGTTTTAACAGTATGCGTCGGTCGAGATCAAAGAGGTGCTCCGGTTGAGTTTTGATAGAAGCGCTCCGGTTGAGATTTGACAGGTGCTTCGGTCGAGATCTGACAGGAACACATCGGTCGAGATTTGATAGGAACACATCGGTCGAGATTTGACATAATTTTCGGTTGAGATCTGACAAGTGTTTCGGTCGAGATCTGACAGGTGCTTCGGTCTAGATCTGATAGGTGCTTTGGTCGAGATCTGACAGTTGCTTCGGTCGAGATTTGACAGGTGTTTCGGATACTTTACAGCAGCTAGCTTTGCCATCTATGAGATACTATTTATTCATGACAGACCAACTATGTTTTTTTATTTTTGCCCTTGTCGAATCTGTCGGTTGAGATTTGACATAAACTCTTTATGGAACTATGTGATGCAAGTGAAGAACTTCAAGGGGGAAAATATGACTGTGGCTCAGAGTAGAAGTTCTTATGGGAAAGGTGTATCTCAATGAATGTTTGTATGCTTAATTGGAAATATTGAGATACCAGACAGACAGAAATGAGGTGAGCAAAAAGTGTCAGAATCTATTTCATATGGTGTAGCCTATCATTTGTTGACCTAGAACATTCATGACAAATGGGTAATAATAGAAAAACTAAAATGCAGACAAAGCAAATAAATATAGGTATGAATTATAAACAAAAAACGAGGTTAAAAATAGGCATGCAAAACGAGAATAACAAGCAAGGAATTAAGAAAAGAAAATAAAATAAAAAGAATAAAATATGTAAAATATATACTAAAGAAAAGGTGTTAAATTGGGTCAACAAAAAACAACTCTTCGTAATACCACCATAGACGACCACCATTGACGACAGTGTCTAGGAGTATTCTGTCAAGTGTTTGCAGCTGGACTGCACCATTAGGAAAGATTTTATTAATAACATACGGTCCTTCACTTCGCAATTTCAATTTGTCGGGGTGCTTCTTTGATGTATAAAGAAGCACCTAGTCACGTAAGTGTAGATCTTTATTGCGTAAGTGACGGTCATGCCAGGCCTTTTGGCATTGTTTGTTAACCAGTTGTGCGTGATAAGATATGAGTCTTGTCTCGCATAGCTGTGCTAACGTAAATAGCCTGGTTTGACTTGTTGCTCAATTGTAGCTTTTTCACATAGATCTCTAGAAAAAGCTTCCATGACTCTTAGCGAAGGGACTAAGAATTCTACGAGCATTACCGCCTATTGACCATATACTAAGTGGAAAGGGGTAACCCACCCAGTGGATTTCTTCGGGGTGGTGCGGTAAGCCCAGATAGCTGAAAAAAGTTTTGTTTCCCAATCAAAGTGACTGGTTTCAACTATCTTTGTCAAAATTTTACATATCGTCTTGTTAGTTGATTCGGCCTGACCATTACATCTAGGATAGTACGGTGGTGTACTCTTTCTGTGAACGACAAGGTAATGGCGTAGTAAATTATCAATGATAACATTTAAATAATGCGTGCCGTGATCACTAACTAGCTCTATAGGACAACCAAAACGTGTAATAATGTTTTCGTAAAGAAAACGTGCGACAGTTTTTGCATTGGCATCCTTCGTTGCTCGAGCCTCAACCCACTTAGTGGCGTAATCTTTGGCTATGAGAATGTAACGAGCTTGGGTATGTTTTGCTGTTGGACTGATGGGTCCAACAAAGTCAATTTCCCACTTATTGTGAAAGTACTGTACTTTAGGACCATAAATGGATCTACAAAAGATCCACAAGAGTGATTCGATGCTTGCTTAACAATCTATCAAAAAACTAGACACAAAAAAGTTGATCTAGATTGGCAGTTTGATAAACAACAAGCATTAGCAATCAAAAGCATTGATCAACATTGAAATTCGAGCCCACACGTGTGTAATACAGGCTGTAGTACGGCCTTCAACCTGAGAAACAAGTAGAAATTGATTTGGTTTCATTTGGATCACAAAAACTCAATGTACATAGTGAACTAGCTTGAGATTGCCAATGAGCTCCAAAAATTTTCATTCTTCTCACTATGGAGAGAGGGAATACATAGCAAATTCGACTTCCTTCTTAAAGTTAGGTGGATTTCCAACATTTAATAAGGAAGTTAACTCACTCTCCTTGACCTAAAATGAAAGCCTAGTCTATTTCCTAGAGTTATGCTTGGTAGGTAGCTAGTTGGTCAAATTTTCACCTTAAACTTAGGTGTAGGTCCTATAAAGTAGGGATGACCACCAAATAGACATGACCAAATCTCTTGACTTGACCTAACCTACATTAGGATGGGTTTCCCATGTGGCATCATGGCCTCACATATGTGGGACCCACTTGTGTACACAATTTACACCATTCTACATGGTTTTTGATCAAGCTAGATTTGCCAATTTTTGGCAATTCTTCACACTCCTCCTCAAATTTAGCTTGATCTATTTACAACTCTCTTGATAGATCAATGAAAGCTTTTAGAAGTGTCTAAAAAATCCAGCTACAAACAAGGGACTTTTGAGACTCCAATAGAGAATGATGTCCATGAAGGATCTTTCACCACCTCTTAGAGGATCCCTTACAGGATGTTCCATAAATGTGTCTATATACATGTAGCACACTTCAAAACTAAACATCATGCCAAGCCATGGATTCCAAGGCATTTTGTGCACTTGAAGATACATCAATTAAAATATTAAGTGCATAAATAATGTTGCCAAAGACAACTTGTCTTGCTTGATCCATATGATTGAGCCTAGATGGCTCCATCTTGATATTCAAGGTTCTTCTTGGAGTCCTCGGGTCTTGAGCTTGCTCCTCCACTTGACTTGACTCCAAACCATCAATGAACTGAATAAGGTGTTGATCCAAAGGTGCTTCTTCAAGTTTACAAATCTTCCACTCAAGATCACATTTCCACCATTGACAAATTCTTTGGCTGAAAACAAGTAGATTCTACAATCTCTACTTGAAGAGCAAAACACTACCATTATTCCTATCATTGAAATAGGATAATCTTTGGTCCTTACATTGGAATGATCATGCTCAAAGCATGTGGACCCAAAGATTTCCAATACAAATGATGTTTCATCTTTTATGACACTATTCAAACTATTACAAAAATAGTTATCCAATGAAATTGCTTTATCAACAACAAATGTAGATTTCAAAGCATCCCATTTCATTGTCTTGTCATACAAAGTAATAAACACCATGAATCTTAAAGGTAAGAAACAAGTCACCTCATGTCTACTAATACTTTCCATAAAGTATTCAAAGATAGTAGACTCTCCAATGCTCACCACCCTTGCAAGATGCACACTTGAATGGACAATTTGCATGCAATTTGATGACTCGGACATTGTCATTGAGGACTCCCTTGGAACTCTCATGCTTTGAGGCTGATCCTCAAGATCTGCCTCCTTTTGATGCTCCTCCTCAATGCAAGCAAAATCACACTTTGCCAAGATCTCCTCTTGAGTGATCTCCTCCTTTGCCAAGCTCATTCTTTCAAAAGCAACACTAGCTTCCAACTTAAACAATCTTCCATGTTTAAATCTCTTTGTAATGCAAACATCATTCTTCAAGATGAAGCAAACACCATGCTTAAAGTGGACATCCAAACCACTTTCTAAGAGTAGACCAACACTAAGCATATTCTTGGTGATTGATGGTACATAAAGGACATTTTCTAGATCCATGCATTTTGAGGATTCTAGATACAAAGAGAAGGTGCCAACACCATCTATCCTACACTCTTCATCATTTGCAGTAAAGACAAACTTTTTAGCATCATTGAAAGAGTGTAAGGTTGAGAAAAAGTCCTTTTCACAAGACATGTGGGAGCTAGCCCCACTATCGATCCACCAATTGTCTCTTGAATTGCTATTGCTTGTTGGTGAGGATGTAGATGCCATCAAGAATACATCTACTTCATCCTCCTACTCCTTTGCAAGGTTTCCTTGTTTGTCCTCCTCCACTTGTGCTCTTAGCCTCTTGTAGCATTCAGATGCATAATGCCCCTTCCTTTCACAAAAGAAGCATTTCTGCTTTGACTTGTCCTTTGAGCTTGATGCATCATCCTCTTCTTTGGCCTCCTTTGGATGCTTCTTCTTTCCATTGGTCTTCTTTTTGCCCTTGAATGAGAAATTGGCTTTCTCATCACCATCCTGCAACAACAAGGAACTCATCCTAGATTTTGCATGGAGCATCCTACACTCTTCAGCCACTAATACACTGTGAAGTTTTTCTATAGTTGGCAAAGTGTCTTGGATGGCAAAACTTTGGACCAAATTTGCAAAGTCATCTCCTAGACCATTAAGGACAATTTGTACAAGCTCTTCATCATGAATCTTCTCTCCAATGGAAGCCAACTCCCTATTTAGAGACTTGATTCTGAGTACATAATCTTGTGCACTCTCCTCACTTCTCCTCATGCTTTGCAAAATTTGATTTCTAAGCATAAGAACTCTAGAAGTGTTGCTAGACTCATAGATTGATTTTAAAGACTCCCAAGCCTCTTTAGCATTAGTACAAGCTGATACTTCTCTCAACAAATCATTGCTCACATTCATCTTCACACAATGAAGTGCAAGCCTAGATCTCTTCTTGTATCTAGCTAACTCCTGTGCACCTAGAGGTTCATCTTCATCTTCAATCAAGAACTCATAAAGGTCTTGGAGCACCAAGAGTGACTCCATTCTAACCTTCCAAATAGCATAATTTGTAGAATTCAACCTCTCACTAGCTTCTAGAAGGTATGCTCCAACAGATCCCATCTTACTAGTGACTTCTACAAACAAGAAATAGATTTGATTGACTTGAAACTCACAAAGGTCTCACACTTGTAGTGTTTCACTCAAATTTGATTTCTAATCCAACAAATGGACTTATAATCACAGTTCTATCACTCCCTCACAAAGCTGGAATGAAGATAAGATGAAGTGAAAACTACTTTCAAACAAATCTTGCCAAGAAATGGATTTGATTGTCTCTAGAAACTCACTAAGGTCTCTCTCTTGTAGTTTTTCACTCAAAGTAGATTTCTAATCCAACAAATGGACTTATAATCTCAGTTCTAGCACTCCCTCACAAAGTTGGAATGAAGATAAGATGATGTGAAATCTACTTACAATCAAATCTTGCCAATTTTGGCTATTTTTGGACAAAAAAATGGCTTAATCTCTTTCTTCCTTCTTGGTGTACTTTCAAGACCTGTTTTTAACCTTAATAGGACTTGAACTCAGCCTAGATTAATTAGATTTCATGAAACAAATTCAAATCTAATCAATGGCAAATGATCTTGGTAGATTATCCTAGGATCTCCACCAAAAATTACACCAACAGCTCACAAATTGAATTTTTTTGGATAAAATGAATACCATGCATTAAATGCAGGTTCAGAGGTGCCCACACATGTGGATAGTACGGATTTGGACCCCTACCAAGTTTGGGATCAAATCTCCTCACCAAAATCAAGATTCTAGCTTGCCCTCTCAATACTAGTTTTTAGCACCAAAACTTGCTAAAAATGGATTTGCATTAGATCAATGGCTTATGCTCTTGTACTTGGCTCCGAAAACATGTGAAAGTACTGTACTTTAGGACCATAAATGGATCTACAAAAGATCCACAAGAGTGATTGGATGCTTGCTTAACAATCTATCAAAAAACTAGACACAAAAAAGTTGATCTAGATTGGCAGTTTGATAAACAACAAGCATTAGCAATCAAAAGCATTGATCAACATTGAAATCCGAGACCACACGTGTGTAATACAGGCTGTAGTACGGCCTTCAACCTGAGAAACAAGTAGAAATTGATTTGGTTTCATTTGGATCACAAAAACTCAATGTACATAGTGAACTAACTTGAGATTGCCAATGAGCTCCAAAAATTTTCATTCTTCTCACTATGGAGAGAGGGAATACATAGCAAATTCCACTTCCTTATTGAAGTTAGGTGGATTTCCAGCATGTAATAAGGAAGTTAACTCACTCTCCTTGACCTAAAATGAAACCCTAGTCTATTTCCTAGAGTTATGCTTGGTAGGTAGCTAGTTGGTCAAATTTTCACCTTAAACTTAGGTGTAGGTCCTATAAAGTAGGGATGACCACCAAATAGACATGACCAAATCTCTTGACTTGACCTAACCTACATTAGGATGGGTTTCCCATGTGGCATCATGGCCTCACATGTGTGGGACCCACTTGTGTACACAATTTACACTATTCTACATGGTTTTTGATCAAGCTAGATTTGCCAATTTTTGGCAATTCTTCACACTTATGGAAGGCTTCGCCTTCTATAATGGGAGTCAGTGGCGTAAAGTCTGCTTTGGTATTTTTCTTGGCTCATTGACAGACATCACATGTTTTAATGACATCAAACGTGTCCTTAAATAAAGATGGCCACCACAGTCCTGGTCGAAGGACAATCTTAGTGGTTGCTTCAGCAGAGAAATGGCCACCGCCAATTCCCTCATGAGCCTAAGATATGATAGGTCATATCTCAGATTCATAAGCGCATCGTTGGATAATACCGTCAACGTTCCGTTTGTAAAGTTGTCCCACTATTAACTGAAAGGGCACTGCTTTTAGCAAAAAATTTCTTTTTGTCGCCGTACTCAGGCCTTCTTTGAGTCTGCCTGTTGTTAGGAACTGAGTGATCTCCTCAGGCCATAATGGTGTATCATCAATCTGAAAAAGACATGCATCAGGAAGATCATCGTTGACTGGTGCAGTTGCTTTTTCAGCATTAGGTAGCCGGGAAAGGTGATCTGCCATGAAATGTTGGGTCCCTTTCTGAACGACTACGCAAAAATTAAATTCCTCTAGTATTGACCACCATTGAGCTATACATCCCGTTTTACAGGATTTATTAACGATATATAATAGGGCTTGATGGTCGGTGTAGAATGCAAAAGTCTAGCCTAGTAAATAATGTCTTAGTTGTTGTACAACATAGACCATCACTAATGCTTCTCGCTCAGTGGTTGTATAGTTTACTTCAGAAGGCAGGTTTTTGAGATCGACACAGATACAAAGTTTGCCGTTTTTCTTGGGGACAACCACAATGGGTGATACCCAATCAGTATGTTGGACTTCATAAATGAAGCCAGCATCTAGCAATTTTTTAATATCTTCATCGATTCTTTCGCCATAGACTGGGTTACTTTTGTAAGGTTTAGCCCAAATAGGCTTAGCGTTGTCTTCCAAAGAAATCGTATGAACCACTACTTTAGGTGGAATTCCTTTCATTTTTGTATAGTTCCATGAAAATACATAAAGTTTCCAGATTAGAAAGTTATTCGGACATAAGGTGTGCACCAACATGAACTAGTCGATCCATTTTCTCGTCAGGATCTTTAAGGTTTAACGACATCGTTTTAGTTGGTCTTTCAAAGGAGTTGGAACTTGGTGTAGGTTCCCGGTGTGACTGTGGTAACTGTATAACAACGTCATCCAGTGTAAAATCTTTAAATTTTCGTGGGAGATCGAAAGGTGGTTCCACAAAGTTTTCTGGAACTTTGGGAATCATTTTTGTTGATTCACTATCAGACGTGGAAGCTTGCTTTGATGGTTTGGATTTTGTCTCATTAGACAAGGGCTTAATCAGCTGCTTAAGCTTCTCACACATATATTTTTGACGCTTGATTAATTTTGTATCAATAATTTTATTTTTTGGTGACCGAGGTTTTTGTGGTTTTTGAGTGGGTAGTGTTGTTGCCTCACTTATCATATCATCATCGATTGTATCCCAGACTTCTTTTGGATATGCATCCCATGTGTATACTTTGGTTTTGGGCCTATACGCTTGTGTGTTGGGTACTTTGGATATTTGTTGGACATGAGCCAACGGTACTGGTGACTTGATCTCCTGAGGAATCACTTTTGGTGGATAACGTTGGGCATCTAGATAAAGGAGTACATGTTCATCCGTCATTTCTACATCATCCATGGAAAGAATACCTTCTTCCGAAACATGGGCAATAGAGACACTAGGTTCGCCTGGGCACCAAGCTATAGGAATCGGGTCAATCATCATAAGTGGAATGATGGGTGTATTAATATCTATAGAAGATGGGAGAATATCCACAACTTCTGCAGCAGTTTCGATATGACATCGATTGGAATCAGCACAGTCCACAGTGGCTAGTGCATGTCCCCAATTGATTATGTCTATGGATCTCGTATAGTGTCCTTTAGGTTGGATCGGGACACTATCTGATTCGTCATATGTTGTCGATGACCAATCATCATAAACTTTAGCAGGCTTGACATGGCCAGTTGAGTCAACAATGATTCGTTTGTCGTGATTGCCAAAGGTGATTTTGCTATGCTTCCAATCTTGGACAATACCTGCCATCTGGAGCCAGGGTGTACAAGAAGGAGTTTATAAGTATTGGCATCTTTTGGTAAGTCTAAGATGACACAATCGATTACAAATTTGACACCTGCTATTTGAACCTTAATATTTGATAAATGACCAACAGGGTTGGTAACTCGTTGATCAGCCATGCGAAGTTTGTATTGTGGTTGATCGATGGTATGGAAGCCCCATGACTTTGGCCAAGGACAAAGCCATTATATTTACGCCTGATCCGCTATCAAGGACAGCACATACTGCGAGATAGTCTTTATAGGACAAAGGCAAGGTGATGCTAGTCCCCTTAGCAACACCTATATTCAGCAAATTCATAAGAATATGGGAAATTTCAGGAATCTCTTCTATTTTTCGTTGTTCATTAGGAATAGTAGGCAGCTGAAAACTACGATGGATATATCGTTGAAGCCCAGTGAAAGTTTTTAGCACACTATGGAATGGCATAGTGAGTTGAGCTTGTAGGAGGTCAGAAAATACTTCAAGTCCCTGTAGAAATTGCTCTTTGTCAAGGATCTGAGCAGATAACAGACTTTCCGTATGTCCTTCCTCTCATAGAAACTCCTCTCGAAATTCATTGTATTGCCTTTGTTCCACGTTTGGGTCTGGGTAATCTTTGGGTAATGTGGAAGCTGTCAAGTGGCTTCCATTCGGGTCAGCTGATTGTTCATTGTGTTGCTGCTGTTCTTGTTGTTGGCGTTGTGCTCTAGTTAGAACTCTAACAAGTTCAGATGATATATGACGTGCTGGAAGAATTCTGTTAGGCTGTTTTGGACAATCCTTGAAATTGTGTTTGCGAACACAGTCTGGACATTCCGATGGTATTGATTTTTAACTTTACAATCGGCCATAAAGTGTCCCGTTTCACCACAAAAAAATAGCGGTTGCTCATTGGTCTTGTGGCAATAGCATAACCATCTTGGATGGCTAGCTTTCCAGGATTTTCTGGTGGTGTGGAATACTCATCTCGTTTGCATGAGCATTAGTTGTCGGTTGGATATGTTGAGAACTAGGAAATGGAAGTGTTGTATCGTGATGACATGAGTGATCATAGGAGTTTTCTTCCAGATGTGCTTGTGCAGACTCTTGAGGGTGCCTATGTTTTTGTGCTCCTAGATCAGGGTGTCCTCTTGGAGGTGGTCCTAAGAGCACCAATTGTGGTTGAGGTTCATGTCGAGGTTGTCTGGGCAACTCTTGTATATGGACATGGTTGTTTCGTGGTTGGTAGTGCGTGTGTTGGTTCTGTGAAACAAACGGTTGTTGAGGAGGATGATAATGTCCCCCTGACTAGTTGTGAGTCTGATTCCTCGGGTTACAATAGCAATAAAGTGATGTATGTCCCATAAAGTCGTAGATGTCACATTTGATCAATGAAGTATCTGGGACCGATTGGTATGAAGGGCACTCATTTCCAGTGTCTGCACCTCGACAATGAGGGCACCATGTGTTCTCTCGTCTATGCTGGATTTGGCCAGTGGGTAACTGACCGGGCATCGAACTTTGGATAGACTTAAGAGTGTTTTGAAACTCTTTCGTGAGTTTCTCCATCTGTTGTTGGTGTTGCTGCTTAAGCAACTCCATCTATGTTTTCCACAACTGTTCTCGTGTTTCTTCATTTGGTCGAGCTTCTTGGACTGCATGATGTGCTCTCCGTTGTGGTTCATCGACATCTGAGCCCTCATCTTCCTCCCAAATGGCATCAGACATGGCTTGTTTCAATGATGTATATTCATCATTGGAGCGAAGTTCATGTCGTATCCATCGTGGAAGTCCAACAAAGAACTAAATTATGAGCATAGGCTCAGTGGGTTGTTCTTGTACCTGACTTTTTAGTCTTTTAAATCGTTCAATGTAGTCACGTACTTTCTCATCTTTTGTCATTTTGATGTTACTGAGCTTGACAAAAGGACTTTCAATCAAGCGAAAGGGCTTGAAGCGTTTGATAAATGCCTCCTTCAAGAGTGACCAGTCTCATTTATCTTCACGATCAAAGTTAAAAAACCATTCTCGTGCTCGATCGATCATGGTCATCGAGAAGAGCTATACCATCGGATCTGATGATGTCTCACCATAGACATCACATGCATTCTCAAAGACTTGAAGAAATCTTTGAGGATCAATGTTACCGTCGTACTTAGGTAAATCTAGCTTTGGAGTACGTTTTTCAGTACGCGGAATATTATTTGCAAAAACTCCATTTAAGTGAGCTCGTGCATGTGAAGATTCTGCAGCATGAAAATGTGGTCGATCGTATGGAGCTTCAAAACGCATGGGTTCTCATCTTCAAATGGGTTGGTGGATGGCTCTTGGACTTGGGATTTCATCCTAGAATATCGATTAAATCGAGCCTGTTCGGTAGATGGTGAGACCATCTCTGGTGGATAGTCCTCTGTGGAATTCGGATCATAAGGACGATCTATAACACTCTAGAGTACCTTAGGATTGTGAAAATAGGCCTCTTGGACTCTTTGGTAACTTCACTCGTTGGATTTGTTGTTCAGAATGCGATTGTTACGGTTCCACGATGGATGCGGTCTATGACGGGTTACGGTTGTGCAGTTGAAATGCGACTGTTTGTGGTTGAATGCGGGCTCTACGAATGCAGTTGAGGTGCGGTCAGTTTGTGGTTGAATGCTTGTTGTTGCGATTCGAGGGCAAATGGAGATGGGGTGCGGTTGAATGCAGTCGTTGCGGTTGATTGTGGTTTGAATGTAGTCTGTTGCGGTTGATGGCGGTTGGTTGCGATCTGTTGCGGTTGATGGTGGTCAGTTGCGATCAGTTGCGGTGATGGCGGTGACTTCGGTGCAATGGTGTATGGGGTTGGAATGCTATTTGGTCATAGTTGAATGAGGCCGCGACGGTGGAACAATGGATGAGGTTTGAGTGTGGTGTGTTTGCGGTGTAGTGCGGTCTGTTGCGGTCTGTTTGCAGTCTATTAACAGTTGAATGCGTTCTCCACGGTTCAAGAATGGAGGTAGTCGGTGTGCGGTTTTTTGTGGTCGAATGCGATTGGAATGCGATTCAAGGATGAATGCAGTTGGGGTGCTATTGTTTGCAGTCAAAGGCGGTTGGAATGCGACATGTTGCGATTGAAGGGTAAATGCAGTTGGGTGTTGTTTGGTTGTGGTGGTTTGCGGTGGAATGCGGTCTGCTGCGATGCTATTGTACTGGAATGTAGTGCAAGGTCAGATTGTTGTGCAAGGGCGTCAAAAAATAGTGGATGTGGTGGGATGCGGTTACTACGGTTCAAGACGGTCGCTACGATAGCTGGGGTGCGGCTGTTTGCGATCTAATGCGGGTGTGGGCGGTTGGAGTGCGGTCCATTGTACTTGTCAGGTTCTATGGTCTGGCGTGGATTTGGTCCGGTTGAGATGGTGAGGAATCCCTTCGGTCGAGATTTGAGTCAGATCCTCCGGTTGAGATTTGATCGAAACTCTTCGGTCGAGATTTGAGAGGATCTCGTCGGTTGAGATTTGATAGAATCTCGTCAGTTGAGATGTGAACTAGCACTCCGGTTGAGAGTTGAGCAATTGGCTCCGGTTGAGATTTGAACGAGTGCTTCGGCTTCGGTTGAGATGTGAGCGATGGGCTCCGATTAAGATTTGAACGAGCGCTTCGGATCTGGTTGAGATGTGAGCGATGGGCTGCAGTTGAGATTTGAACGAGCGCTTCGGCTCCGGTTGAGATTTGAACGAGAACTTCGGCTCCGGTTGAGATTTTACAGAATGCTTTGGTTGAGATCAGAACTTAATGCTTCAGTTGAGATCAGAACTTAATGCTTTGGTCGAGATCAAAACTTAAGGCTTCGGTTGAGATTTAACAGGAAGCCTTCGGTCGAGATTGAAACAAAAGCATATCCTTGTTTACCAGTCTTTTCCTCTTGTTGCTTTGGACCTTTCTGTTGAGCACATCCATATATTTAACAAGAGACGAATATCAGATAGGCATGGATTGAAATGTAGTTTTTATCTCATCATTACTAGTTGTATAATGATGCAAAGAAGATTTCAACCTTTGGATCTCCTTCTTGGGCATCTCATTTTCATCCAAACAAGTTTTCAACTTTGTAGATTTTTCTTCGCACTCTTTTGATATTTTCCTTGATGCCTCTTCCAAATAATGTATTCTCTGCATTGAATGTACATTTCCATAGAGCATCAAATTCTCATAGTAACCCAAAAGACCATTTTTACCATGACACATATAGATTATTAACTGACTCACCGAATGAAAATCTAGATGTTGCAATGAACATGGATCAATAGGATACAATGTTCCTAATGACCATAAATCTACATGCTTTAGCTTTTCCTCCCTATATCCGACCATATCAAAAGTTGACAATTTGGGTTGCTTTGAATTTCTTGTCCTGAGCGGAGCATATTCTGGTGACAAATCCACATGAAGATGATAAAGCTTTGTCATCAGTACAGTAATATAGTAACAAACAACACAATGACATTAACAAAGCTGGAGATGGCGCTAACGACTCTACTGGAGATAGAGATTGCGCTAAACACTTGTTTTTGACCCTGGAGATAGAGATGGCGTAGGCTTTGTTTCAAAAATGTCACTCCTAATTCAAATTTTTGAGTGTTCCCAACTATTGGGAGGAAATATTTCAGCATTTTGAAAATTATATTTTAACGAGTGAAGTTTGATGTGACTAAACTAAGGTGCATTCATTTACATTGAAAGTAGTGCGGGCATATGCGGAAAGAAGTCATAAAATGCTATTATAATTACTTTATAGTTATTTTTCTCTCTCCTACATGGCATTCCTTATAGGGCCCTCTTTGGGCCCATATATTCTCTAATGTAACTTGGTGCTCTTTGAAAAGTTGTTTGTAAGATCTTTAGGTGGAAGTTACGAAGGTGTTGCATGTGTTTCGTGAGTAACCAAAGTGGTAGTGATTTTGAAATGTCTATGTGAATGGCTCATGAATTCATACTAGTAATGCAAACTCAAGTTTTTAAGCAAAATGTCGATTTTGTATATAGTGCACAAGTGTGAATGTTGTACCCCAACTTCTTGGAATATAGAGCGAGGGATAACTAAGATCCAAAGAGGCGAAATATTTTCTTGGATCTAGGAATCAACACTGAATCATTTTTTATTCCTCATATAGAACACAATCCTTAGTGCGTCGTTGGAATATACGGGCACTATAGGATTCATGGACCCATGGAACCCGGGTCCACGCATTAGCACGAGTACATTAGTGTATATAAAACTACTTGGAAAAACAAAACAAAACCGAAAAACAAAAAATGAAAATCTTCAAAAAACAAGATACACCATTGTTTCAACTAAGAGTACCAAATTCCTTTAGTCGGAGTTCATAAAAGTGGGAAACTTTGAGAATGATCACAACCTATATCTGTTGTAACAAACATTGATGAGAGGATTGTTTTTCTGAGTTTACTTGAAAGGGTCTCACAATATTAGCAACTCTTTGAGAAAAGCACTTTCCTCATGCACATGGAAAATTATACCATAATCACATGGGAATGGTTGTATGCTAACTATCAGAGTGTCATCATATCATACCATCCTAGGAGCCCTATACTGTAATATTTTAAAAGCTCACTTTAGGCTGACTATATCCGAACTACCATTCTACTATGATTTGGTTGAATTCCGAGAGAGATACGACTATGGATAAGCGTCAACTAAAGACGTAACAACAGACGCTATCATTAGTGATTTAAAGAGAGAATTTATCAAAACTTTGAATGGGTCGTCACTCTCTCTTATCACCAAAATCGAGTTAGGATACGTAAGACCTAGATGACAGGAATGTATATTTTCTACTCTTGGTCCACCAGGATATCCAAGCAAGTGAGTGTTCAACCTAAGGCGTCTAGTGATGTCATCAAGGAAATTATTGAGTGTAGAGAAGAATGGATTGGAGAGTGGAATGTTCCAAAAGTTCAAGATCATCTCAGAAAAATCGTTCTTGACATGTTGACCCAATATATCTGAGTTTCTAGAGAAACCTGAATCAGGAGAGTGGAACGTCCCTAATGCACCTAGCACTCACTTTTCTCTCAACAAATGATGGATCAGGAGATCTCAGAAGATCTAGGACTCTAAAACACTTCTATCTTGAACCTGGTTGGTTTCCAAGCATAGAAAGGAAGATTGAGACACATGTGATGGGATATAAAATGACCCCTAAACAAGTTATCGATGCGACGAAAATGGTAAAGGAGTCGATCTCTATCTCGATTATAGTTCAAACTAACATAAATTCTTGAGATTGATTGATCGTAGAGACCAAGCCAATCAATTGTTCGAATGCTTTCTAGTTCTCTTCAGTCCAAGTAAAAGATTCGCCCTCTTTCAAGAGTCTCACTAATGGAGAAATGAGGGAAGAGTAGTTACTTAAAAACTTCCTATAATAGCCCACTCTCCCTAGGAAATATCACAACTCTTTCAAGGTGGTGAGGGGTAGCATCAGTTTCGATCAATCAAGGTCATATGCATCAGGCAATGGCCGCTAGGATTTCTTAGAATCAATCGGCTTATACCTTATTTATTAGAAGTTCTTAATAATAGAAACAAGTATTTACAAAATTCAGTCCTTGTTTAGCGATTTAGATAGAAATGTAATAAGCAATGGTTATCAAGACAATAGTAAAATAAGTGTGAATTTAGTGCCTCCCTTAATGTGACAGAATAGACTTTGTAAATGTCAGGCGTTTAACCCATCAAACAAATACTAAACATGCAGCAAACAGTTAGTTCTCTTCCCTTGAATTGGTTTTGCAATTGTTATTATTAGTCAGACCAATCATCCAAACTGACTTGGAATCGACCCAAGAAGTGATTAGTGGGTTTTCGGATTTTAGTCCTTAAATTGATAATGGTAGGTAGGTGCTAGACTTGCAGACCCACAGCAAGGAAAATCTATTCCTGAACAATAATAGTTTGGGTTATAGATTTCTTCCTAAGCCAATGATGGATAGACAAGAGTTCAAAGCCCATGCAGTGACCGAAAAAGCCAAAGATCAACGATGGACAAAGCTTTCTAGTAAGCTGTATTTTAGCGACTGATAGGCCCTATAACTTATCTCACAAATTAGCGACCTTCCGAGCACATAATCTGCCCACGAATAGGGCTATTTTCCTATGAGTTTAGGGCCACCAGTTCTATTTCTTACACACAAGCACAAGCAGGCGATGTGATGAAGCCACAGGTAGCGATCCAAATGATGGAAATGGGCCGCTGACTGGTCAGGTAGGAGCGTTGATATCAGGGAGGTACGGAGCGGATCAGACATGGAGTGGGCAAACACGGCCCTCACAAATCAGAGGAGAGGTGGGGTGACCGTAGGTAGGGATGAAAGCAATAACTCGGACAATGATGGACAGGTAGAGAAAGGTGGAGAGCGTGGGCAGAAAGATCAAATGACCGTTACAGAGGTTGAGCGCAGATGGGGAAGAATGGAGCAGGCCGTTGGTGAGGGAAGCCACAGGCAAAGAAGAAGAATCCGCAGGTAGGGTTGCACAGTGGCCGCTCAAGAATAGGTAAGCAGCCCGCAGGTTAGGTAGGCGATGAGCGGATTGAATCGCAGGACAGCAGGCAGATAACCAGGAAGAAGGTTTACAAACGTTCTGCAAGTCTCAAAGATCAGCGTTCAGGAAGTCTACTTAACTGCTTATGGCTCTATGACTTCTGAACTTACAATTAACTCTTAAATCAATGAGATCCCTGCAAATAAGGCAACAAAATCCTCTACAAATCTAAATCAAACAAATCTCTTAGTTAGCAGGTTTCAAGCATCCAAGAATCTCTGTTTCAACAATAAACACAGCATAGATAAGACTCTTTCTTGAATAACAGCCAATCTTAAACAAATCTCAGAACCTTGTAAGTGAAACAACAAAGCTTTCAACAAATGCAAGCCGTACAATCACAATGTTAGAGATAGTAGAGAGATGCAAATTGAAGTTCCACAATAGCAGGGTCTCCAATCACAAGATAAGAGACTACAAAAACAAACAACACCAAATCTGATTCCACAAATGAAATCGTGAAAACATCAAGCACAACAACTTCTTCTCCTTCATTCTCTCTTCACCTTCTCACCAAAAGCTCTCTGCACACAAGTTTCTCTCTACAGCTCGACTTGACTTTTCATATCTTGGTCTATAAATGCTAGTGATACTGATCTAGAGCTTGGGGAACAGCATCTCAGGTCCTGCATACAAGGCTTGATAATATTGTAACACAATCAGATCACAATTAGTAGTTTAGTTCATTTTCAATTATCATTTAAAGTTTTAGTGCCTTATCCATTGGGCTATGGAGTCCGGTCACAAATCATAGGGCAAATCATTATAGGGTTTCAAATTTTCACATATCATATGGAGTTCAGTAGCGCGAGGTGCTACATTTGCAAAACCAACACGAATGCTGGTTACCTCACGTTGTGGAATTACTGGCTGGGTAAAGTAGTAAGTTATACTACTGGTAGCGTTTGGGGTTGTTCTATCGTTGTTGCTTCTGCATAAACCCCATAAATTTTGTCATGTCATTCTTGCTAAATTTGCAGCTAGGCTCCCTTTGGTATGTCTAAAAGGAGTTAACTGTAGAAATTCACTCACTACCCTTACTGCCTTTCTGACAGCTCGAGGTTTCAGTTCTTCCATTCTTACAATAGTAGCTTCTAGCCAACGAATTCCATAGTGGGCATAAGGTTTCAGAGCTAGCCACACATCTGCCTCACCTCGGATAAATTCACTCTCATCGAAAACAGGTCCACAACCATAGAAGACATCGTGATCAAATGCTTCATTAGCTAGTCTGTCTGCTTCATGATTGTATTCCCTTCTGATATGTTGAATATCAATTGCAACAAACAGCTTCATTAGTCTTTGAATCTCCCTAAGGTACACGGCCAGGACAGGATTTTTCACATCCCACACACCAGTAACCAAGTTGCATATAAGTGCAGAATCTCCTCTAGCCGTCAACACTTTTTTATGAAAGGCCAGTTTCATTCCTGCTAATAGCGCTTTGGCTTCTACCATGTTATAGGTGAACTTTTTATCTAAACAAGCTCCTAGTTTGGCAATGAGGACTCCATGTTCAGATTTCATAATCACTCCAACGGTGCCAACAAGTCGGCTACCGCCATCAAACCATAAATTTGCTTTCATTGTCGGTTTCATGGTTGTATTTGTCATGGTCACACATAATAGGGTTTTACCTTATTGATATTGACGGGGGTATCCATATCTCTACCATGCATGTCGCTAAGAATCATAGTATTATTCTTAAAAAATTTCTTGAGAACATATGGACCTAACGAAATAGGCATTAATTTTCCAGGGAATAATTCTCTTCTAGCATCATAAAATAGGACCAATTGTCCTTTCCGAAACTGGTACTTCTTAACTTTGAGATCATGGAGCTCCTTTAACCTTTTCTTTTTTCGTTCTATTTGCAACAAGGCTCTAGACCTCTTCTCATCCAATTTGTTTAATACCAATATCCGTTTACTAATAGCAGACTCATATGGCAAATCGTGTTCTTTGGAGAATCTCAATGTCTCCAATTCGATCTCGATAGGCAATACACTCTCTACACCATAGACCAAGAAAAATGGGGTTTGGCCAATGCTTGTTTTATAGGCTAAGTTATAAGCCCATACTGTAGCTGTAACTTTAGAATCCCAATCTCTTTTTCCATCAGAGACCGTCTTCTTAATGATTTCCACCAATTTCTTGTTTGTACTCTCCACCTGCCCATTGGCCCGTGGATTGTAAGGTCTGGTTTTATTATGCTTTATACTCCATCTTTTCGTAAGGTTCTGAATGACCTTATTTAAGAAATGGGTACCTCTGTCGGAAATTAATTTCTTCGGGGCCCCAAATCTACAGACAATATTTTCCATAAGGAAGTTAGTCGTTTCTACAACATCATCTTTCTTCACAGCTTTGGCTTCTGACCACTTAGTGAAGTAATCAGTTGCTACAATGATATAGTTTTTCTGCCCAATGGAAGAGGGTTTCACAGGTCCCACATAGTCAATGTCCCATTTTTCAAAGGGCAACTGAGCAGTCATGGTTATTAAGGGCCTTATTCTTTTATCGGACACTCTTACCCTTTGACAAATATCACATTTTACGTAATAATCGTGGAATTCTTTAAATAGTGTGGACCACCAGTATCCTACTCTTAGGACCTTTTGTGTTGTGGCATCACTGGCAAAGTGACCCCCACACGTAGAGTCGTGGCATTCTTCAAGGATAAATGGGACTTCATTGGGCAGTACACACCTTTGGTGAATGCCTTCAATGCCTTTCCTATACAACCTACTGTCTATAACTTTGAATCTCAAAGCCTGAACTTTAAGCTTCTTTTTCTCGGCTTTTGATAGACCTTTAGGCAATTCTAAGGTGGTCAAGTAATGGGCTAAAGCTTGATACCATTGTGGTACTGCCTTGACATCCAATTTAAACATTTCACGATTCCCATCGTCCATTTTGGGTCAAATGAGACTTCTTGCAATGACCCACATTCTTCTACAAATACATCAATGTGAGGTTGCGAATTCTTCATGTCATCTACTTTCTTCTCTTGACTTTCTATCTCAAGGTCATCTTCCTCTACCAGGCTATAATCACATAGACAATCCACCAAATTTTTGGCTTTGGGCAGTTTGTTTCTCAACTCATAATCGAATTTTTCAAGAACAACAAGCCACTTGACAAGTCTATCTGGCGGGTGAAGTTTGTTCAACATGAGTTTAATAGTAGTGGTAGGAGCAAAAATGACTACTTTCCGATGGATAAGATAGTGTCTGAACTTAGACACAGCAAAATGTACTGCTAGGCACACTCTTTCTCCATAACTGTATCTAGTTTCGGCACTCTTCAACTTGACACCAACAAAGGCTATGGGGTGTAACATTTTTGGTTCCTCAATCTGGAACAAGGCACAATTTAGGGCCAAAGGTCCAGCAACAACAATGAGATGGAATTTGTAGGCTGATATTCCAAGGAATATTCTAGCCATCCTGCGGAAGATCTTCACAAAGGCCTATTGGGGGTTTGTCCCATGGCACCAGTGTGATTCGAAGTTAAGTTAGTCTATGTGGCTTACTTGTCCCATAGTGCATTTCTGTAAGTGATCACCACTCCAAGTATAAATAGGAGTGGAAGAGTCCATTTTCGAGAAGAACCTCATTTGCAATACATGCCTATCTTTCTCTCTGAGTGTTCTCCCTTGTGTGGTTTCATGTACTGTGTTACTTCACATTGTATTGTATATTATTTATTTGGTAGCAGGTTAACTTAATCTAGGCCCTCCATTCTCTAGTAGTGTAAGCCTTAGAGAAGGAGATTTAGTTTAGGGTTTTATCTTTTAGGTTAAGCCGTCATTTGTTAGAAACTAAGTAGAGAAAAGAGATTCAGAAGAGTGGATCTTACCCTCAAAATAGTCACCACCATGCTCATGAGTGTCTTCTTGCATCCATATCCATGCTAGCTGGAAATAGCCTTAGTGAGGGTTAGTTGGGAGAAGCCATAACTTGTACTAATTGGAAGCCATAACTGGTGTGGATGCTGAAGATCCAACATTGGCGTCGTTGCTGTTCTTTCTACTCTTTTCTCGCTTTTCTACTTGTTTGCTAACTTGTTACTTTCTTTCTTGCATTTGTAGTGTACAATCTTGCTTATTTCTTTTTTAAGTCTCTGGTCTTCGTAAGCTAGACAGGCGCAAGTTTCGGGATGTTTACTAAGGCAGATTTTTGGTTAGATTTTCAAGAGGGCTTTCACGGGACTGCCTAGTTACTGTCCAGATTAGCAAATCAATGACCTTCAAAGATGTTTATATGTTGTATTGTGTTCTTGGTTTTTGAGAAGGGTAGCAACTTAGAATCAGCCGGTAGATAGCACACGAAGGCACGAAGGGTCCGTAGACGTTTTTTTTTGAGCAAAACCCACTCGCACAGCTTGGTTTCACTGTTTGCAGGCATTAAGATCCCTAAGAACTGCCTGTGCGAGTTGTAGACATGGTTTTTTTTTTATGAGTTGCAGACAGCCGCTGCTGATTTCTTGTTATATGTTGTTTTTTCTAACCTTAGATCCACAATCCATTGCTCAACTCATGTGTTCTTTTGTTTTTGCTTTCTTTTTGTGCCTTTTTCTCAGTAGCAGGGCTCAATGAGTTGCAAGGATGGAGACACGGCGAGGTGCTCGCATGGTGATCGATCCCAAGGTGAGGCAGGTAGGTTTCGTCACACCAAGCTCTGAGCTTGGCCGTCCTGCAACTCCGGAGCCTCCTAGAGCGGCAACATATCGATGCTAGTGGTACCGAATTCCCCTTCCCCTGTCATAATTCCTTCCTTGCTCATACCAGATACCTCTTCCCTCAGATCTGCACCCCTACCTGTGCCTTCGCCTTTCGCCTCTCTCCAGAAGGGTAGTAGCAGCTCCTCCTGTGGATAGATAGCTCAGTATCCGTGGATATGGTTGCTGCGGCGTCCTATGCCTTTGAAGGATAGAACTTCCAAGGCAAAGAGGAGGGCGATTCAGGAGGCTCAACGAGCTGCCAAGGCTGCAGCGAAGGGGGTACGAATATAGCTACTATTGCAGATGAAAATGTTGCAATGAGGCTACAAGTTCAAAGCCTTCTTCTCAGAAGAAAGGTCAATCTGAGAATAAAAAAAATTAGTTGTATTTCTGCTCATTCTCTGCCCAGGAAGTATCCATCTTGAGCTTATATCCATCTATCCTCGTTGAAATCCATCTTCAACTCCTCAAGCGCAGTTGTCCGATGAATCGGCAACTCAGGACTACTCACACAACCGGCTTAAGCTTAGCAAGAAGGGGTCGTTGGCTCGTTTGACAGCCACAACAACCAAATGTGGGCTCGCTAGATGTGGATGCAGCAACGCGCTACTCTCTTTCTGACGATGAGAGTGCTCAGTGGCCTGTGGCTGGTATGAAGGGCATGAAAGAGGCAGACACTACTTGCACAACAACCAAACCCCTAGAAAACAACCTATTACATCTTAAAATTGCAAAAAAATGAGTTCAGAGTCCATTTTCTCTGTTTTCTTGCCTAATTCCTACTGCACACCCTGTTTGCTTCAATTGCAAAAGTTAAGATCCTCATTTATTGAGTGTGCGAGTAGCCAAAAGTTAGATTTTAGTGATTTCTAGCTCTAAAACTCTATTTTTGGTCTCCCAATCATGTTTTGTAGGACAAAAGCTACTCGCACACAAGTTACTCATCATCTCTACATTAGGAAGTCTTGTGCGAGCACGTTTGGTAAGAAAATATGAAAAAAACATCATTTTTGACACATCTGTGAGGTAAGAGTATTCATTCGCACATCCAGCCCCAAGGGCCAAAAGGTTATTTTGATCAATTTTATTCAATGTGTGAGTCATTTTTGTGCGAAATGGTCACCAGATATAATTTTCTTGAATAACTATCAAAAGTACCCTCAACCTACTCGCACAACCTTATTTTGGAGGGAAAACACCAATCAGGTGTGCAAGTCATTCTTTGACGATTTTTTGGTAAGTTTCACCATGTTGAGCATTTCTGCACAAATAAAGTTGACCATACTCACACAATACTTGCACAAGCTAGTTTTGGGAAGCTCAGACCTTGTGCGAGTTGCCTACCCTTTGTACGAGCCATTCCAGGGCAGTTCCACAACTGTACGAGTCATTTCAAGGTCTTTTTTTATCTTCTTTTGATTTGTGAGCCAGGTTTGTATGAGTCATTTACAGGATGTACGAGTCATTTTATTCTCGTGTGCGAGTCATTTCTAGTTCTTTTGGGAACCTTTCAAAACATGTGCGAGTCATTTCCAACCATGTGCGAGTCATTTTCAGGTCTGTGCGAGTCATTTCCAGGTTTATGCAAGTCATTGTGTGGGCTTCTTGTGCGAGTCATCTTGTGGGCAAGTCATTTTCATAGTGTGCGAGTAAGTTCCCGCATACGAGTCATTTTTCACCCCGAGTCATGTGCGAGTACTTCCTGTGCGAGTCATTTCCCACGGGTTCTAGCTCCACGGGTATAGGTTTGTGCGAGTCATATTCTGGTACGAGTCATCTTCCAAGTCTGGGCGGGCCATTTTGAATTGTTCCCCTATGCGAGTCATTTCTAGTTCATTCGGGAAACCTTTAACCATGTGCGAGTCATCTTCCAACTCTGTGCGAGTCATCTTTTCAACCTTGTGCGAGTCATTTTGACTTGTTTTGTGCAAGAATCCGCCCTCAGCTATTGTTAGGCACCGTAGGATATTGCCCAATTCTGTGCGAATGGATTTTGGTTTTTCTTATGATATTCTATGAACAACTTTCCATTAAACCAACCATTCGCTTTCCATTGACTGTGCGAGTTCATAAACTCTCAAAATTCTGTTGTGCGACTTCATAAACCTTCCGAGTCAAGTATGCGAGTACTCACAGTCAGGTCAACTGTGCTTAATCTCAGCCGCGGTATTTCAACAAGTAAACCACTCGCCCAACATGAAAATCGATGTGTGGTAAGCTGATCTACACTCTAATGAAGTGGGCAAGTACTCCCTGAGACCAAACGGTACGACATTTAAAAAAAAAAAAACCAAATTACATCAAATATTCACCTGTACGAATAGGTCCCTAGGAATTTTTTCTGTAAGTTCTTTGCTTCATGGTCCATTTGAGTTGACGAGTCATTCCTTGATATTCGCACCGATTCTTGTCAGCTACAAGAGCACTAGAGAAGGGAAAAAAAAAAGAAAAAGGGGGGGGGACAAAAAAATCCTAAATTCATCCAAACCGATGACATAAGCTACTCGCTCACCACATTTTGGGCCTCCACTGATCACAGTTGATAACTTTTATCAATGGGCACATACATTATTCACACAGATTCTTGACATAGAAGAAATTGCCGCCTGAGCGAAACGTCATACCACTTGTGTGCATTTCTTGAAAAACCCTGACCATTTTGTCTTGACCGAGCTTTGCCCACTCGCCCAGCTGTCTAGCATCTCTCAAACGTATTTGACCAACCGGCCATCCCAGTTGTGTGGCATCTTAACTCTATTCACTCTGCAATTTAGCATCAATCCTTGCCAGTGCAATGACGATGGCTACGCATACCTCTAATTTGACGGTTCTCACCACCCATCCTTGTACATAGCCATCCCACCGAAGCAATCCAATACTACTTATTCTAGCTGGGAGAGGCCTTAGACACCTCCAGTAGGAAACACCTTATATGTGCACTAGCAGGAAGCCATAAAGTAAGCAAGAAAACGATTGCACCCTCGCCCCATACACCACCATTCTAAAGAGTGGTGACATCCGCTTAGATCAAGATGCAAGGCCCCTGGTGTTATGGCCATATTCGGTTAAGGACCTGGAATAGTCCTAATATGGTAGACCGGCCCTCTAGTGTTCAAGATTATTGGTCATGCCTAGATTTTATTTCAAGTCAAGGCCTGTTGGTGACTAATAACCTTGAGAAGACCCAGACACTCTAATTGAGACATATGGAGTAGTGCATATACATGTGACTGATATAGGCATGAGGTATGCATGTAGAGATGTGACCTATTTATAGTTGACCTGCATGGGAATTGCATGTGCTCATGCACAAGATCCTACTCTCTATATATTGAGGTAGTGATTATTCCGTCGACGACTTGGTCTAGGTTACCTGATGAGCTCTTCTCCTCTCCAAATACCCTAAATAGGCTTTACCAATGGTTTTAAACTATTAGATTTACAAATAATGTAAATACTAACCATTGGTCTACAGATTATTCTCACACAAGAATTTCCCCTTTGAATATATTGAGGTAGTGATTATTCCGTCGACGACTTGGTCTAGGTTACCTGATGAGCTCTTTTCCTCTCCAAATACCCTAAATAGGCTTTACCATTGGTTTTAAACTATTAGATTTACAAATAATGTAAATACTAACCATTGGTCTACAGATTATTCTCACACAAGAATTTCCCCTTTGAAATCACTGATGTCCCATACCATCAGTTTTCTCTCCAAGAAAGTCCTTTGCTTTTAGATATGATCAACAGAAAATCAAAAAGATTATCTGTCCATCCTATACCTAATATAGGATCCGATCTTCAAAACAGATCTTTAACTGCATTTTCTGATAATCCAGAGATCTCATAACTTCATCTGGATTTCCAATACCAGATATGCACATATCTATTCCACCAAGTACTGGAGTACCCCCAAATTTGTTCCAAATGAATTGCAATAATCCATTAACAAAATTGTGATTTAATAAGAATCTGCACATGGTTTTACCGTCACATAAACCAACCACTATGGTTAGTACTATCATCCTGAATTCCTAGCATCTAAGAGTTACAACTCTTAGGAATAAGGTACTTTACAGTACAAATGTGAACCAAGTGTCATTCTCGTTCCATGTCACAATTTTCCATAAGATTTTTTGGTCATCCGAAAATTCTTTTAG
>CM055103.1:45380879-45572918 GCA_029204225.1 Diphasiastrum complanatum
TATAGAGGTGAGGATTCAGAAAAGTTTCAATGTCCAATGTGTAATGCTTCATGTTATCGAGATGACGTACAAGGGGACAAAGTGCCATGGTGTTACAACATTTTCCAATTATCCCATGATTGCAACGTTTATCTTGATGTAAATCTTTGGCACAACTAATGGATTGGCATGTCAAAAAATGATCTATGGATGATGTGATACGAGTACCAAGTGACTCACCTGCATGGAAACATATTGAAGACCAATGGTCCGAGTTCAAAAATGAATCTCGTAATTTAAGATTTGGCCTTGCTATGGATGGCGTAAATCATTTAAGCGTTCAAGCAACAAACTGGTCCACATGGCCAGTTGTGCTCGCTAATTATAATATACCTTCTTCTATTGATTCTAGGAAAGTACAAGGCCAAGAACATGGATGTGTATCTTGCACCTTTGGTCGATGAATTGTGCATTCTTTGGAATAGTATTCACGCTTACGACATCTTGAGACCTATACAACAAATGAACTTCATTGTTCGTGGAATTATAATGTGGAAAATGCATGACTACCCCGGTTTAAGTGAATGTTCAGATTCTATATAGTTATATGAATCCATTTTAGGGTTTAGCATTTGAGTACATTTTACTAAGCTTATCTCACATTTCGTTTATTAACTACCACATCGGTTTACAATGCATGTTATATTTGTGGACCACTTTTGGAGGGTCGACATAGTACAAATATGTTGAAAAAAGTGGTCTACGAAAATCACCACAAATAATTGCCACTTGATCATCCTTTTTGAAGGCCGAATAGGCGATTTTTTGGGGGGCGAAGAGATCATTCTTTAACTACACTACCACCCTCATGCATGGGAGTAGCGGAATGACATGGTGAATGGCTTAAACATCATGATATTAAAAAGTAGAGTTTGATGGTGATGCTTCTTTGATCAAGAAGGAAGATGAATTGATTGCAAAAGGGAATGTCTTTGTCAAGTTCAAGATTGCAAGGGAGGTCCAATTTTCTACAAAGTGTGATACACCAATGGAGTAAAGCTCACTATAAGTGGTAATGAAAGATCCTTCAAGGACATTACTCACTATAGGAAGCTAGTTGGTTCACTCATATATCTAACCATCACAAAACTTGATCTTAGCTATTGTGTTGGTAGGTTAAGTCAATTTATGCATGATCCTTGTGTGGAGCATTGGAAGCTAAGCAAGAGAGTATTGAGGTACATCTCGGGTTCTAGAGATTTTGGCAATTTTTTATGAAGGATTATCATTTAACTTGTATGGATTTTTAGATTTGGACTTTGCTAAAGATCAACTAGATAAAAAATTCATAAGTGCACATGCTATTTTTATAAGTGATGGACCTATCTCATGGATGTCGAAGAAACAAGAAACAATCTCATTATCTTCTAGTGAGGCGGAGTACAAAGCCTTGACTTCATGCACAAAGGAGATACTTTGGATCAAAAGATGGTAATGGACTTTGACTTGTTGGATAGAGTCCAATCATCTTTTGTGATAACCTTTCAACCCAAATATTGGCAAGAAATCCTACTTTTCCAAGGAGCAAGCATATTGAAGTGGCTTATCATTTTGTGAGAGAACAAGTCATGGCAAAGGAGGTGGAGCTTCAGCAAGTTTAGGGCAATTGGTCAAATGACATTTTGGAAGATATAAATCCTCCAAGAGGCTCATCCTCTTCCTAAGTCAAAGAGATCTTGGAGCACTAATAGTGACTTCATTCTCACCTTCCATATGGAATAGTTTGTGGATTCAATCTTGTTGGAGATTAAGCTCACAGTTTCCTCCTTGGTGTTTCAATTTCATTCAAAACTCTTTTCTGACCATCACCAAGTTTGGATCACAAATCTTCTCACTAAGACTCAATTTCAACTCGTCCTCACAAGACCACTAATTTTCTAACAACAAACTTGTTAAAAATGGATTGTCCTTGATCATTTATTATCCTCTTGTACTTGGCTCTGATACCATGTTCAAAGTACAATACTTAGGACCATAAATGAGCCTAGAAAAGACTCCAAGAGTGATTGATTGATGGCTCCACCCATCTATTGCAAAACTAGTCATCAATTTCTTGATCTAGATTAGCAATTTAAGATCCACAATCAAGAGCAATTAAATAAAATGATCAAACATGAAAATCCAACCTCACATGTGTGTGGTATGTGAAAAATGCAAAAATAGGCCAAAAGTCTTGTATATAGGATAAACACACATGTGTGGAGCCTGTTTCCACGTGTGAAACTAGTGTACTTGTCATGTACCATAAACATATATGTTGTACATATGAGTTAATTCAAGTTCTAGTGGCTAAAATGGCCAAAAACTAGTTTTCTAGATATATGACACATGGCATCAATCTATTGATTGCATGAGCCAAATACTTTTGATAGGTGTCATATCCCATGTGTAGAGGACAACTCACATGTGTGGAAATAGTTGAAGTAGGCGAGTTTTTGCTTCTTGAAGATTTCTATGAAGATCTCCATATAGTAGGAAACTGGACCAGTGCCCAAGATAGAAAGTTTGATCCAAGTGTCAAAATTGCATGATGATGACAAGGCATCCTCACACGTGTGAGATCTGATGCATGATCAATACCTCGAGCTCCAAGAAGTGTATATATAGAGGCATATTTGGCCACAATCAATATGAAACATCAATCTTGGTTTTGGAAGCAATTTTGTGTAATTCTCTCTATTTGTCTACATTTGTTTTGATTGTTTTGAGGTTCTATCATAGTGTACTTTATTTTTAGGTTGGAGTCCGTACTCTGACAGGTTTTCACACATGTGAAACCAGCAAGTACATTTACCTTCAATAGATGATTGTTCTTGTTAAGATTTTATGTCTAGAATTGATCTAGATTGATCTTAATCAATAGGGCTCTTCTCCTTTGAAGTTAGGTGAAAATCTAGCATGTAATAAGGAAGAGGCTCATCCTCTTCATCGATATTCTCATCACATTGTATGACGTGAGGGACATAACTTTCAAGCTACATCTTAGAAGAAAAATTTTCTCCCTTAGGATATCTAAAAGTCATTCATTGTAGATCTACATAAATTAGTTTAAGAACCTCTTGTAGCATATGGGAGCTATCGGATCAGTCATCGACGATCAAGACACAGTTATGACACTACTATCGAGCCTACCATCTACATACAAAAATTGGGTGTTGATTATGACACACTCAGATTTAACTCTTTCTAGAATTATCACTATGTTGTTGCAGGAAGACAATCGAACAAATGGTGCTTCCACCTCCTCGAATATAGACTCACACGTCCTAGAAGCAGAAGAAGAAAGGCCATAAACAATTCAAGTCAAATCAAAAGCAGTCATCAACCTAGAATCAAGAGCAATCATTGAAAACATAGACAAAAAAGAAGATGTTTTGCAAGTTATTGAAAGGAGATTCAAGATTGCAGGATATTGAAAGCCAAAAACAACAAAGAAGTAATCGAATCACCAAGCTAATGTTAATCACAAAGTGTGCATGCCAATTTGTCATTGGTGCATATTGGTTTCCTCTTTACAACTCATTGGTGGTCTATGACTTGTGAACCAACTTGCTTGTCTATATGCTAGACTCATTTGACATGACAAAACTGAACGAAAATCAAATAAACATTGTTGTTTTTTCTATGTTAAAAATGCATTGTTTGTTAATAAGTTTGTAACACACTGAAACATTACACTTGTCTAGGTTGTGACCGTTTAGAAAGATATTTGGAAATATTACATGTAATGCATAGCTGGTGCATCAATGTGTTCTAAGATAGTTATGTTAGTTAAGTTAGGGGATTGCTTGTAAAAAGACAAGGGACATCACTGTTGAAATCTTTTGGCTCATTTGCCATTGAGAGAACTAGGAGCTCCATCTCCTCTTTCTCCTTTGTGAATGTGAGCCTTGGGATCTTGATCTTGCTAGGTCCCATGTGCCCCATCACATGAATCCATGTACTCCTAATTCTCCATTATGGAATCCATCTCCTTTTGAGCTTCACTTTGATATGATCTTTGTGGTAGCTTGTGGTTATTGCTCATCTTTGGTTCTCTTCAATGTAGGTGTGGTGCTCCTTATTCTAGCTTGCTTGGCTTGGATTGAGAGATATGGCATATGGCATTTGTGGTATCAGAGCCTAAGATCCAATAATCATTTGATTCTACATGAATCTCATTTCATTTGAAGAGTTTATTGCTTTTGTAACTTTCTTTTTGCTAATTTTTAACTTTTAGTTTTCAAGTATATTTAAATAAATTTTTAGCATTCATTCTCATTCTTAGTCTCTAATTTAATTCCATAGTTTTTTTAAAGATTTGTGTTAGCTTTCATTTGGACCAATTTGCAAGCAATTTGGATAACGGGTGCAAAAGTTATTGCAATTTTCTCAAAAGCTATCAAAATAGGTGGTTACAAATTGGCTTTCACTTTGTTCAAAATTTTTAGATTTGATTTGAGGATTTCATCCTAGTTTCTTTCCATAAGTCATGGTCTCTTCAATAAATTTTAGACCTGTTCTACTGTAAATTTGACCTATCAAATCACCTTCAATTATTGATCTGATTGTATAGTCCGACTTGTTCTTAGCTCCCTATAGGTACTGAGTTTCTGTGATTTGGATCAATATTAAGAGAGTTATGATCAATTCAGTGAAGTTGGGTTAGATTTGCCAAAATTCTAGAATTTTTCTTTGTATTTCTTGGTGGGAGAGAAATGCACTGCCAAATTTCTTTTTGTTGTACATTTTTTTAGTTTCTTCACTTTGAAAGGCTCGCAGGTTTTTTTAAAGTCATTTTTTCAAAATAATTAAAATTAAAATTAAAATTTTTAATTTTTGCGTGGTCGAGCTATTTAAAAAGTTTGACTATCCTATTTGCGCTTGAAACTTATATCCCCAAAAAAAAACTTTTCTGTTTCCAATATCGATTTTGAGCACGTTTTTCGCTCTACTAGACTTGTTCTAATAGTTTGTTTGCGCTTGAATTCGATATCAAGTGTACGAATCTCACAAATTCTCTATATTCACTTTTCATTTTTACTTGACCTCGGATTTTGACGCTGTAAAAAAGGAAAGTTGTTCTTGTGTGGTGATCTACAAGTTGAGGATAATCATTTTACAATTGTATGTTCATTCTTTGAGGATTCAAAACTTTTAAGTGGGTGGAAAAGAGCATTTAGCCACTTATCGAATTCCATTGTGCATAAACTTCAACTCAGTGTGAGGGTTGACTTCAATGATCTCTTCATCAGATTTAACCAGAAGAGGCGCTTGGCAATCATCCACAACTAATGCAAGGCATAGGGAATGGAGGTTGTCTCAAGTTCTTCACAGATGAGAAAAAGACAGGAGCTGATAACTTGCTACAAAGATCTACCTACAACAATCACCATTGTGGGAGAACAATAGTTTCAAATATACTTTAGTAAAAATCTGTGTATACACTTTTTCATTCAATAAATGAAAGCCCAAGTTGGGCATAAGTACATGTATTTTGTGCTCCCAAATTCATAAAATGAAGTAGCATTTGATATATCAATGTATATTTATCGATGAATTCTATACATGTATTTTTGTTCTATGCTATCTGTATTTGTTCTTATCTTAATTTAGTATAACTACATCATCCTTTGCCATCATCAATAACGGGAGGCTGAAGCCTTGCCCTAGCCAGTATACTCAGGATAATTTCTTGTCTAAATCTGTACACCTGGCCTGATGTGTACTCAAGAAGTGTAAACTACAAGATAGAACATTCATGTATTAGTAAATAGCTAAAAACATCAACAAAATAGAAAACTAATCATGATTCCAAAAATAAGAATAAATAGAGTTTATTACCTTAGAAATATCAACATCTTCTTGAAGGTTGAACCACTCAAAAAATAACTTGGCATTGTATAATGTGTATCACCCACAGCTGAATGAATCATTTTGCTGGGGTGACTGCAAAAAAATTCAGCACACAAGAAATCAATTATGAAACAGAATGAATTAGAATGAAACAAATACATTAGAATACTGATTTCAAAATGCTATTAAGAAAGACAAAATTTACCTCCAAACTGACGATCTGCCAGTCCACGGAATGAGGAACATTTGTAAGAATATATTTACTTAAATATGGAAGGCATATATCTACATCCTTATGCATATTGCTCGCTGAATTCATCTTGACACAAAAACCTTTAATACTATTATCTACGGATCTCTTAATAGAGATCAGGTTTAAACTCCAGTGTCACTGCAAAATAAGATTGAAATTTCTTTAGTTGCAATTCTGAGAACTATTTCCATTGACAATGCCAATGTTAAAGCATAAAACGACAAGAAGCATTTAGTATATCTTACTTGGTATGATAAGGGATGAGCAGATACTTTGTTGCTAGTGTGAATCCACTAGTCAAACACTGTGACAATGTGTCATTATTCTCCTTGAAGGCCTGAAGCAAAAAGTTACTCAACACCGATAACTCATTGGATGAATCTCTTGCAATGTCATAGATGTCAGATTTGATGAGAGCAAGACAATGGCGAATGATGATCCTATTAGCTACGAAGTTCTGGAGAGACAATACTATGACCTGCCGCCAATGACAGAGAGAGCAGAGGACAAACACGAAAACGAATATTTTTGAGTCGGTTCCCATTCGAGCGATGAATCTAAAGTAGAAAGATTCAAGAGACAGCCTACTGTTACAATTCCTGTGAACCAAGATGGTTTCAGACTGAGCAAAGCAGACAAAGACAAAGGCATTGCTGTCCCAGGAGGATCTCTCAGAAGGTCGACTAGACCACGAAGAGCGCCAACAAGATATGTGCCAGGTAGCTCAGCTTCCATATCAAAAGAGTTCTGTGGATTCAGTGGCAAACCACAAACTTTCGAGGAGGCGATTGAAAGTCCAGAAAAGGACAAATGGATCCAGGCCATGAACGAAGAGATGGAGTCCTTGAGAAAAAATCAGGTATGGACGTTGGAGCCATTACCACATAAGCACAAGACTGTCAAATCCAAATGGGTTTTCAAGCTCAAATACGGACCAAATGGAAATGTGATGAAATACAAGGCAAGACTAGTAGCGAAGGGATTTTCTCAGAGATATGGTATTGACTACTCTGAAACCTTCTCTCCTATCGTCAAACATTCGTCCCTTGGTTTGTTATTCGCATACGCAGCAGCTTATGACCTCAGGATCCACATTGTAGACGAGAAGGCAGCCTTCTTGCATGGCGAATTAGACGAAGAGGTCTATATGGATCAACCCCCAGGATATGTCTCGGATTCGCTTCCTGACTATGAATGCAGAATGCATAGAAGTATCTAGGGTCTGAAACAATCAGCCTGACAATGGTACAAGAAACAAGATCAAGCCCTGAAATCATTAGGATTCAAGCCTCTATTGGCTGATTCCAATGTATATGTCAGAGTTACAGATGGGCAGATCATCATTGTGCCTGTGTACGTGGACGACACTCTGATACTTTGTAGGAGTGAGTAGCTGATTGCTGAAGTGAAGGCATGTTAAAATTGGCAAAAGCTAACTTGATCAAATCTTGTAAATACCATTATCACTAGTACATATCATCATTAGACATGTGTGGAGCCTGTTCCCACATGTGAAATAAATACATTTATCATATAGATGAGTCATATAGGTTGTACATACCATTTCATTTGAGATCTAGTGGCTAAAATGGCCAAAATCTAGTTTTCTAACTATATGCCACTTGGCATCATGTTATTGGTAGGAAAAGCTATTTCACATGGATAGGAGTGATCTCAAACGTGCCAAGGACTGCTCATATGTGTTAAAACATCAGTAGTAGGTGAGATCCAACTTTTAGTAGATATTTGTGCAGGTCCCTATAAATTAGAAAAATTGCCTAAAATCAAGGGCGGTGGCTATAAGTTAGGAAACTTGGTCCATGTGCCTGCCATATTGATGATTATTGGTGGATCCTTTGATGAGTAGGCACTCTCACATGTGCCAAATCAGCTGAGTAAGCATTAGCTCTTGTGTATATATGGTGGCTCATTTGGCCATAATTGTCAAGAAAGCTAAATCTTGGTTTTGGTGCATTCCTTGAGTAATCTCTCCATTTGTCTTATGATTTTATGCTTCTAATGGTTTCTAAGATTAGTGTACTTCATTATTTGCTGGTAGTCCATACTCTGACAGGTATTCACACGTGTGAAACCAGCAAGTACAAATTTTAATCATATTTGATTGTTCTTGTTAGATTTGTTGATGTAGATTTGATCTAGTGCTATCTAATCTTGTGTAGATTGGTAGATCAATCTAATCTAACACCCAATCACATTTGTGGATCTGATTTGGATCCATTCTTGGTCCTTTTTGCTGTACTTTCACAAGACAGACATCTTGAAACATTTCAAGATCGTGGATCTGGGAGAAGCCATGTGTTACCTGGGCTTGCAAATTGAAAGGGACTATGAGGGAGGTAAGCTATACCTTCACCAGTCCAGATACACCCAGAAGATCCTAGAGGATTTTGGGATGTTGAATTGCAAAGGAGCGAATACTCCAATGCTCGCAAGGACGATGCTAACAAATAATGACTGTCCGAAGACTTAGGACGAGAGAGAACAGATGCAGCTCACACCTTACAGGAAGCTGATAGAATCACTGATGTACCTTACTGACATGCCTTGATATTGCTTATGGAGTATTTAGGATGAGCCAATTCTGCACGAATCCAGGCTTGACACATTGGAAGATTGCAAAACACATTTTGCAATATCTTCAATTAACGAGGGATTATGGATTGTGTTATTGTCGTGATGCAGGTTTCAGGATACTTTCCTACAACGATGCTAGCTGGGCATCTCTCAAGGACAATTGTAAAGGCGTCTCAGGAGGATGCACCGTCACATCAGGAGCATTAGTTCTCTGGGTCAGCAAGAAGCAGACCATTGTGGCCCAGTCATCTTGTGAAGCAGAATATGTTGCAGCAGCAAATATGGCCAACGAGATAATCTGGCTAAGGCAGTTCCTGGATGAATTGGGTGAAACAAGGAACGAGCCTTTGGTCTTGCAGATGGATAACACCTCTGCAATACATCTGACTAAAGATCCCATGTTCCATTCAAGAACAAAGCACATTGCGATGAAGTACCACTTGATCAGGGATCTAATTGAAAAGAAGATGCTGCAGACCACCTTCATCGGAACGCAAGACATGGTTGTTGACATCTTCACCAAAGCCCTAGACAAAGGACTTTTTGAGAGACAGAGGAGCAGTCTCGGGATCGTAAAGCTATGATGCTTTGAGAGAGAGCTGAAGAAACAAAACGTTTTGTTTACAAAGCCTTGCTAGCTTTCAGCCCTCTACTTGACGAAGATGTTCGCGAACACGAAAGTCAAGAGACGCGAAGCACGAAAGTTTTTGTGAACACCTGACAAAAAGACACAAACACGAAAGATTCGGGAATGAGAATCTTTTGTAGTCCAACACGAGAAAGTCAGACGATGGAAACAAAACCAACGACGCGACACAAAAAATGTCATGAAACCTTTTCTGCTCTCACGCTCCAAAGTGTACCAGCAAAGATCATGCAAGTACCCAGAAGTACAAATATTTGATCTAATGGCATGACATTAGCAGATACACTCTAGGTCGTGGCTAATCTGCCACTCTTGTAGTTTTTTGATTAGTTGTAGATCCTTAATCACTCTAATCTTAAAGTTACACAGAGCGACTATATACTTACTGGATGATACTTGACAGATATACGAATATACAGAACATACACAAAAATGTATGAAGCAGTCTGATGCTAGTAAGCAATCAAGATGAAATACAGACAAGAAGTCCGCTTGCATGCGAGACGAGTTCTGTGATCAAGATCCATAGAGATCCACAAGTCTGCTAGTAAGTGAGACATCCACTCGTGAGAGAACTGTATTTCTCTCACGCGAAGGCACTGCGTGGATTCGCATGCAGTGCTTGAAGAATCAGAGAAAATCAATAGATGATCTTGTAGCCATTGTGCACATGTCAAGTTTTGTGATGTATGATCTTGAATGCAAACATATCTGCTATTCGTTGATGAGGTAAATGCAAAATGACGCGGAACTCAGAGTAAACAGCAAAACGGTCAGAAAATCAGCAATAAAGGTGGCACATGGTTTTATGGGAACACGTGTCAACAGAAAAGACGTTCACTATCATGCAATAACTAAGGGCTCAACGTATAAATGGAGTAATAATTATAAGATAAATAGGCCTAGCGATTTGGTATTAAAGAATATCCCTTTAGATATCGAAAGCTTGGAACAAAAAAATACAAATGAACAATTGGATTGTAACTTCTCCGGTGTATCGGTGAACAATATGAACGATCAATTGGAATAAAAATAACGTAATATTTCTTTACGCGAGATCCATTTACTCTTGTTGGCTGCAAATCTTCTTGTAAATCCGCTAGCTAAAGGGATCCAATATCAAAGATTTCAACTACTTTGTACGGACCCATCCAACGAGTATCTAACTTGCCAGGAAACTTGATATGATGGTTATCATACAAAAGGGCAAAGTCTCCCTCGCGCAAAAACGACCTTCCTTATCGTAGTATCAAAAGCTTTCTTTCAGCTTAATTGGATCTTTGTTGTATCTATCAATGCTTGTTTATGACTCTCTTCAAGTTTTCCAATTGCTAAGAACCTTTTGTCTAAGTTCGATTGCTCGTCAAACCTAGCTTCAACTTGTACACGATATGTCGGTACCTCAAACTCTATTGGCAATATCGGGTGCATGCCATAAGTTAAGTAAAACGGAGTTTGTTTTGTAGTCACCTTTTTGGCATTCCTATATGCCCATAGGACAGATGGTAATTTCTGGTCCCAATCAGATGCATGCACTGTGGTGATCTTATTTAGGATTGTACATAAAATTTCATTGACTCGTTCAGTAAGACCATTAGCCTTTGGATTGTACGGAGTTGTTTTTCGGTGCTTAATCATAAAGTGCTTTGTAAGCAGGCATATCGTATCGTTTAAAAAATGTGCACCTCTATCGCTTGTGTCTCAGCCATGGCCTTGAATCTCTTGAAGCATTCAAGGCTTTATATTTGTGCTTTACGAATATGACTGTAGACCATCTATAATAATCATCTATGAAAGTGATAAAATAGATTGCATCTCCTAATGACGGAGTTGGCATTGGACCACAGAGATCGCTATGTATAAGATCCAATACATGCTTTGTTTTGATGGAATGTGATTTTGGAAACTTGCTTCTAGAGTGCTTCCCATAGATGCATGATTCACAAAAGAAAGATTTCCTATCTAATGAGTGTTCGGTAAAGAGGCTTAGACTTTCTTACCTCTCTCAGGATGTATAGTGTAGACATTACTCATTAATCCTACTTTCAAAAAAAAAAAAAGCCTCTTGTTATTAAAGCTAGTAGCTCCTTTTGGGCCTACAAAGTTTACATGGATATTATATTGCCTTGAAAAGCACTGATGTACTAAAAGTACATGACATAGGGAGGGTCTTAGGCTCAGTAGAAAGCAAAATTAATAATGTAAGTATAGTAAAATGGTGTAACCTATAAGGATTTGTCAGCCTATTAAGTTAAGGTGAAACATCATATGTCCTAATTTTAAATTGATGGACAATGACTTTAAGAATACTAAGTGACATACTAACTAAAATTTGAGCTACTTTGAGGCAATAAATTAATTCCTTTAGCTTATTGGTTCAAATTTTCATTTTTTGTATGGTATGAATTTTTTTCTTGATGAATGAGAAATATAGGCTTCAAGCAAGAGGTGGACCTTCATCATCTCAAGTTACAGAGAAGGCTACGTTCATCAAGGGAAAATTCAAGGGCAAAGGCAAAAGTAAGTGGTCTAAAAGGCAAGATCAAGGAGAGGCTTTTTCAAATGGCAAAAAGAAAGATAAGTCAAAGCTCAAGTGCTTCTATTGTGGCATCAAAGGACACTTTGCAAGTGAGTGCGACAAGAAGAAGAAGAGAGATCAAGGAGACAAGCAAGGTAATCTTACTCATGATGAAGATGGTTTGGATGTTCAAAACTCAAGTGATGATGCTTTTGTGATGTCTTCATTTATGCTTGCTAATGTTGGAGTTCTAGATCCATGGTGGATTGATAGTGGTGCAAGTTCACACATGAATTTTCACAAAGAGTACTTCACTTCTTTGTTGGCATATGGAGATAACAAGAGGGTGATCTACATGGCCAATGATGGTGAGTGTGCAATCAAAGAGATTGGCACAATTCCTGTTGGATTGATATACACAAGAACTGGATTTTGGACCTGACAAACAAAATTTGAATCAAATCAAAAAGTGAGCACTCAAAATTTGGAGCTCTCCCTATCCTTCTTTATGAGCATTTTAAACTCACATCCAAGTGCTAGCTTAGTTTCATCAACTAGCTTGATACAACTTCCACAAAGAATAATGTCATCAACATAAATTAGAAGAATGACAATATTGCTATCAACAAACTTTAGATACATGGAAGGATCATAGTCACTAAGAGTAAATCCTAGTGAGATAAGCAAAGAATTAAGTCCTGAATACCATGATCTTGGTGCTTGCTTGAGTCCATAAAGACTTTTGAAGAGCAAGCACACTTTGGACTCATCCTTGATGAATCCTTGAGGTTGTTCCATATAGATCTCCTCCTCAAGATAACCATTTAGAAAAGCATTGGATACATTTAATTGGAACACCTTCCAGTTAAAGAAACAAGCAAGAGAAATAAGAATTCTTATTGTCACCATCTTTGCAACAGGTGCAAAGCTCTCATAATCAAGGCCATGGATTTGAGCAAATCCTTTGGCTATACTTGTTGATGGTGCCATCATGATTGAACTTGATCCGAAATACCCACTTGCAACCAATCACATGCTTGTTGGATGGAGGATCCACAAGCTCCCAAGTATTTTTGGTGATCAATGCATCATACTCTTGCTTCATGGCATCATACCACTCCTTGGTATTGAGTGCCTCTTGTACATTCTTTGGCTCTTCATGAGATACATAAAAAACATAATTAGTGGAATCAATGTTATTGACTAAAATTGGATGCAAGGCTAGACAACAAATGTATAATCAATAAATTACAAAATTCTTATTCTTGGATCACTTTTTTATCTTGGCTTTTATCTTTTTTAGGTTTTCAAAAGATAAAAGCCAACATGATGCAAACGACAAAGCCAAAGCCTAAGCTGATTCTTAAATACTCTAAAATGCCGAGAAAAGATGAGGCTACTCATCCTAATGTACCAGCCACGAAAATTGTAGATGCTCCTCACAATATAAACAGGCCGTCTAAATCCAACTGCGTTTCTTACCAATGTGCACTTAGATATTCTCAAGGGAACTAAATACCGAGCTTGTCATAAAAGATGTCATGTGCTACAGAATTGTAACATGGAATGCGGGAGGATAACCTTGACACTATCATCATAACCGTTGAGGATGTGAACAATGAGAAGTCTCCAAAGAGGCTTATGGTCATCAATGAAAAGCTTTGTAGAAACAATCTTTGGTACCAGCTATTATTATCAAAAAAGTTGGAACAATCAACAAATATGATTACCTGTTTATTTTCTTTTATACGCAAGATTGTCTTTGAAAAAGAGGATACCCGTCAAAAGTCGAAGGCACCAGAGGTTGAGCCGACCAAGAAATTGCATGTCGTACCCACAAAGAGAAAGTTGCATGAGGAGGAGGCTAAGGAGTTTGATCCTAACAAGCTGAAAGTTGTTGTGGCAATTGGAAATGCGGAAACTTCAAAGACAAAACCACCAAGAAAAAAAGTTTTTCCCCCAATAAATAAAAAGCCCATTGAGATTGAAGAAGAGCCATCATATGAAGAAGATGAGACAACTTTGTTGGGCTTACCGTTAAGTTCTGGTGTATTTTCTACACTATGCAGTTAAAGTTCATCTGTGTAGAAACATTGATTTACAGTATACTTAAGCTTGTGTTACTTGAATTTGTTAGAAAGCTTGTATTTGGTCAAAGAAATCTTTGAAAGTGTGCTTTAGTTTTAAAAGTTATTTTCCTAGAACTCGACAGTATTTATATTTTTTGGTATAGTTTCAGTTATCTTTCAATTTGTTGAAATTTTTTTATGGATATTAAAAATTTTCAATGTGATTTAAAAATGTATATTGCATGTGAGTTTTTGAAGTTATATGATATTAAATGAAAAATATTTTTATAACTTGCATGAAGATTCTCACGTAGCTCATTATTATCATTGAATTCGAATATATTTTTTATCTATTTGTTGACCAACTTACAAATATAATTAAATTTGAATATATCAATAAGATAGTTTGATATAAAAAGTATGTTTGCTTGATATTAAAAAAATACTATATATAATTATGCTATTAAAATCTATTTTGTTGTTTCTGTAAATGTGAATATAATTAAAAAATAGACAATATTCTGTAATTAGCAAATTAAAAAATTAGTACAATGTGGAAAGTTATGCAGGTTTTTGGGAGATTTTGAACATACTTTTTTTGTTGACCTTTTTGATATACCAAAAAAACATATTTTTGTGGTTTATAATTTTTCACATGTTTGTATTTCAAAAAATATAAGAATAACACGTCATTTTTAAGATTTGTATGCACAAAAAACATGTATTTTGTAAAATGACCTCTCTTTTGTCAATTTCGAAAGATTTCTTAAGGAGAACCTCACAATGTTTCTCATTCAACTCACAATGGTATTTTAGAGGATAGTTAGCCCTTGTATAGTCTTATTAAGTGTATTTGGGCCCTTGTTGGCCTATCATCCTTATTTAAGTACTTTGGAGGGCCTACAGAGGAAACCTCTTGTTATTAAAGCTAATAGCTCCTTTTGGGCCTCCAAAGTTTACATGGATATTATATTGCCTTATAAAGCACTGATGTACTAAAATTACATGACACAGGGAGGGTCTTGGGCTCAATAGAAGGCAATTGAGTGGCCAAAACTAATAATCTTTGTAAAATGGTATAACCTATAAGGATTTTTCAGCCTATTAAGTTAAGGTGAAACATCATATGTCCTAATTTTTCAAGAATACTAAGTGACATACTAACTAAAATTTGAGCTACTTTGAGGCAATAAATTAATTCCTTTAGCTTATTGGTTCAAATTTTCATTTTTTGTACGATATGGGTTTTTCTCCAATTTATTGTCACTCTTAACAATTTGTAACCACTGGTTCTACTAGCTCAAATACACAAAGGTGCTGAGAATTGATAGTCCAAATTTTTTGTGTGAATATAAAAAGGAAGAATACCACTATTAAATAACTGAAAACAACAATTGGTGAAAGAAATTAAACTAATTCATTTTTCTTAAAATATCTACACAACATTTGCAAGTACATGTGTTTTGAGCTTTTCATTCACTAAATGATTTAAATCAACATCTTTTCTTCTCCTTTCTCATATATGGCTTTGACATCTTTAATTGATAACTTTTAGCCAATTGTAGCATTTGAATTTATGTGCTAATTTCATTTGTTTTGTTTTCATATTCATTCATCGACATGCCGTTAGGTGAAAAGAGATGGTCGTCCATCGCAGTGCGGTGCTTAGGTAGAGTGGTTGACTGCGACCAGTATGGCGCGGGCTCGAATTCCAGCCACTTCATAGTGACATTGTAAGGAGCTTGCTCCGCTCTTGGCATTGCCCAGATGGCGTGGCCAGGCTGTATATATTGTGTATAACCCACTAGTGGCGCAACTCTGTATCCAAAAAAAAAAAAATTGTGGGGTATAAATCAAGTCATTGGGATGAAAATATATCGTACCATTTAGCTTCATAGCTCTTCTACCTCTCTCCTCTCTCTTTTTGGCATATTATTCATCTGCTTCGTCATTACATTTCATCATAATATCTCAAATTTTGCCACTTTTTTTTTTTTTGCAAAAATGTACCGTACATAAAAAAAAGCTACACAAGTCGATAAGTCTTAATCCCAAATGGATAGTACATCAACGGAAAAAGACTAAAAGGACCAAGTGCACACCACCCAAGTAGGCACCAGGAGTCCATCAGAACTAAGTAGCAGCTAGAAAATAGAAAGCATAGTGAAAACATGTAACAACTTATAACTACGTCGATGATCCGTCAAAAACATACTGGTTACGAGCCGTCCAAATCCAACGACTGAACAGGTGCAAAATCTGCGACGAGAGATCCCTGTGGCAATGAAGAACCAATTGCTCAAGGGATTCCTCCACCAACTGAGAGACCAGGCTCGGTCAGAGAGGAAAGGCCATTTAGAAAGCAGTGGCAAAGAACGGGTAAGTATAGGATAAGCCACATAGTGAAGCTTGCCAAAAAGTTTAGCGATTCTAAATGGAATTGCCATTAAAGTATGAATAAGAACGAATTTAGTTAAAATTACATGAGCGAAGGCCCAATGACCTCGGGCCCTTCCTCAGACAATTACACCTCCCAATGAGAAAGGCCCAAGGCCCTCCCGACCCATCCCAACTTTCTCCTCCTCGTCCCTCTTTTATCCAATCTATCTCCTTATAATTCCACATGCTAACCATTGAAAAGGATCCACATGGAAAGACTCAGGGCGCTTTTGGCCTCTCTTTTGCCAGCTTCTCACAATCAACCACTGAAAAGGTTGCACGTGGAATTATAGCACGTGGCAAAAATCCAAAGGGTGATAGGAACGCTCGTCACTGAAACGAATCCACGTGGCAAAGGTCCAAGTAGTCCTTCCGATCACTATATATTTGCCTTCCGATCCATCACCTTTTTCCATTCATTTCTTTCGCTCTGTTTTTTGTGAGAAGGAGAAGGAGGAGGAGGAAGACAGGCAGAGCAGATATGTCTTCGAAAGTAGAGCTGATGAGCTCTGATGGTCACATGTTTGAGGTGGACGAAGCAGTCGCCTTCCAATCTCAGACCCTGAAGAATGTGATTGAGGATACCGGCAACGACAGTGCCGTCCCTCTTCCTAATGTCACAGGCAAGATACTCGCCAAGGTTATCGAATACTGTAAGTATCATGTGGACCTGCACAAATCTGGTGATGAAAAGGCGATTCCGGAGGAGGACGTCAAGGCCTGGGATGCAGATTTTGTCAAAGTCGATCAAGCGACTCTGTTTGATCTCATTATGGTTTGTGCTTCCAGCTTTTGAATGTTGGCTAGCTAGAGTTTGAGTTTCTGGACTTAAATTTTTAGGTTTATTTGGAGGATTGTTACGAACCGCGCTAAGATCTGCTTGATTTTGGATTCTTTCATCTGACCTGAAGAGCTTGTTAGGTTCTGCATGTCTAATTGATCTCCTTTGCATCTTAGTACACTTTCTTTAGGCAACTTCGACCTGTTTCCGGGGATTTGTGCTAATTAGCTTTATATGTACTTTAATTGCGCTTAATTGCTAGTTTAGGTTGACATTTTTGTTTCATTATGATTTGGAGATGGTATATGCTTAATTCGATCAGTTCAAAGGGTCCTGCATGTTCTCTTTGGTGTAGAGCCGACTGTGCTTAATTTGCGGGATTTGGAAGCTTTTATGAAGTATCCCATCTCCAACTATCTGCAGTACAGAAACAATTATTTGACTTAATAATCCAGTGAGTACGGATGTCATAGCATTTGGTGCATGCTATGCACGATGAAGTGATGGTTGAAACTTTCTGGATAAACTCCATAGCTAGACATAACATTGTTATTTATAGAAACTGTATTTGACAATTTATTCCATTACTCTGGCGATCTGATTTGACTGCTCTGTTGTTCGCACACTTCTTCAAGCCGCCTTTTGATGCTAATTGTATTGGATATGATCAGAGCAGCATTTATTGGTAGTTTTGAACGGTTTGTATAGTAAGTTGAAGTGTTTCAAAGCTTGGGAGTTTATCAATTTTTTGACAAAACAAATCTATTGATGCGGTGACCTGTGGTTGACGTAGTAGGTATCCAGTCACATAACAAGAAACATAGGTGGAATGCTTTTGAGAGTAGTAACTGAGAGTCATTCTTGTGGTCAGAATCGTACCCTTATGGAAAAGCTAGTCTTTGGTTTTTCATTTGAAGCTTACTATGTTGAAACTTGGATATTGATCTATGTGGTAGGAAGTTTCCTTGTTTTAAAAGTTTACAATTGTCTCTCTAACATGGTCATATTTTGTTTTACAGGCTGCAAATTATCTAGATATCGAAAGGTTGCTGTGGTTAACATACCAAACACTTGCTGATATGATCAAGGGAAACACACCAGAAGAGATTCGTAAAACTTTCAACATCAAGAATGACTTCACACCAGAGGAGGAAGAGGAAGTAATGCGAGAAAATCAATGGGCTTTTGAGGAAATTAGGTGCTGAAATACTTGGTTCGGAGATTATTGATGAAGTGTCTAGGGAGGTAGATTGTAGTGAAGTTATGAACTTACACATCGTGAAGGACTTGGAACATTTAGTCCATCATTTTGCTATAAGGTATCACCATGAATATTTTTAGATGTAAAGAGTGGCAGAATCTATGAAAAACGCCATACTCTAGTTTGGTAGGTGCTCGTAAGACTTCTTATGTCTCAAATCTAGTCTTGTGGTGTGATTGATTTTGTGGACACATGTGTCTTGTTACCTTATAAGATATCACCATGAATATTTTTAGATGTAAAGAGTGGCAGAATCTATGAAAAACGCCATACTCTAGTTTGGTAGGTGCTCGTAAGACTTGTTATGTCTCAAATCTAGTCTTGTGGTGTGATTGATTTTGTGGACACATGTGTCTTGTTACCTCTGAAGCACTTGCAAGCTCTAGCAACTGGCCTTGAATTAAATATTTGTGCTCATGTTAATGTGGATGTAGGTGTGGAGCTAAGTCCATTTTCTGAAATGCACTTAGCCCCCTTGTGTGTAACACTAGCCTCTAAGTTGCTCAAAACACTTGTCGCATCTATTAAAGACGTGGTTCTATTTTATCATTTGCTTATGGGACAAATGCATATCTCATATGATATTTCAATTGTCAACCGCCCCAATTGGCATTGACGCCTCATGTTAATTAGGATTTTTGTAAGAATCTTAAACATCAATGTGGCTTCACACGCGTTCAAAAACAATGCTCACCATCACATGCATTGTCATGTGCCAAATCTATCAATCAAAGCCAAGCAAGCAAAGAAATAGAAACAATCATCACATCGACTATGCTGAAAAGAACAAAAACATAACAAATAACTATTAGTTGTTGGAAAACTAATATTAAAATGAAGATAAAAATAGAGGAATAATTCCATCATTGAGAGTGTGGAGTACATGGATTCATGTGATGGGGCACATGAGACCTAACAAGATCTTAATGTCCCATGGTTCACATTCAAAAAGAGCAAAAGTCAGTGGAGCTCCAATTTGATTTAAATGCAAATAAGCCAAAGGATCCCAAAAATCATGTCCATTGTCTACTTATAAATAAGGCCCATGACTTAACTATACTGAACTACCTTTAAGTCTAGTTAGCTTTTGTTAATTGTTATCCTTATTTAAGACATAGGGGTATGAAGGGAGAATTGCCTTTGTTCTTAAGAGCAACAATCCTTTTGGGCACAACAAAGCTTACAATGAATATTATGATTCTTTTTTAATACCTATGTATGAAAAACCTAAGCTTGAGCATGTAAGCCATGTGGTTTGTTGGTGTGCTTGAGTGTGAGTCAAGTATGTAGTAGCAAAAACATGCATAACATCTTTTGGACATTCCATACATTGCTACATGCTATTTATTGTTTTTTACACTTAAACATTGTTTTAGTAATTTTGGGTCTATGAGGTCTTATACTTGAAATTAAGTTCAATCACACAAACTTGACAAAGATCTATGCTTGAACTTAAGTTCGAGCACATGCTCCTTTAACTTAATTTAGCACAATTAATTGTCTCACCCCAAAATGTGAAAGGAGAAGATGCATCCAATCTAAGAACTTTAGCACACTTACAAAGAAGAAATTTGTCTTAGGATCTCATGTGCTTTACAAAATGTGCTTTACAAAATGCAATAAGATCTTTGGACATATACTCACCTCCCTTATCAAATCTCAATACCTTTTCTTGTTAAATTGGTTCTTTACCATAGATTTGAATTTCAATATTGCCTCCTTCACTTCTGCCTTGCTCGAGAGAGAGCATACTCAAATATACCTAGAATTTTCTTGATTTAGATCATGATTTGAGAGAGCATATTAATGGACATAGTTGGGCACTCTCCATACCAATGCAACTAGAAGAAGGAAATAACTAAAAAATTCAAGAAAAGTTCACTTTTAATTGATTCTAGCATTGTCTCCCTAGCAAATGTACATTCTCTTTAATACACCCTCTTGTCTCTTGCGTTTCCAAGGGTTACGAATCTACTACCAAATTAGTAATTTATGGTAATATGGGATTCAATCCAAAGAAGAGAGAGTAGAATAGATTCAAAAGTGAATGGATTTAGACAACTAAAGGTGCCACTAACTTAAGTTCATGATCTAACCATGGAATATGGCCTGAATTTTGAAGCTTGCTCATTTTTACTTGCCTTTTGTGTAGTAGTGGATTTTCTTTTTCCTTTATCTAGGATTTTTTTGGCTCTGGGTCTTCTCCTTTTGAGGTTGATCTCATTAAGGGAGGTGAACAAAGGAAGAGAAATCCTACCTATAGATCTTAATGATCATATCTCGAATTTCATAAAATGTAACGCCTATTATGCATGTGGAGGTTATGGATCTCTAATTATAAAAACTAAAAATGGAAAATGCTTATGCTAATGGTAGAAAGTGCTGGTGATAGTGTAACTCAAAACCAAATAAGAAAATAACATCCATATACAAGCACATTCATTCACAATAGGAGGCCCTTTGAAGATGATGGAAACAGGAGGAAGAGGAGCGCTCTCTCTCTCTCTCTCTCTCTCTCTCTCTCTCTCTCTCTCTCTCTCTCTCTCTCTCTCTCTCTCTCTCTCTCTCTCTCTCTCTCTCTCTCTCTCTCTCTCTCTCTCTCTCTCTCTCTCTCTCTCTCTCCAAAATGATACAAAGGTTCACAAAAGTGGTGTAAAATTTTCTTATATGGACATTATTAGGGCTAGGTTTTGGAGGCCCATTCCTAAGTAGCAACCATCTAAAACCACATGCATAACAACTGGACTTTTAACAAAGTTTTAAATTTAATTCATATTTAAAGAGTTTGTTGGGTCCCAACTTAATACTTGAGCCCATTGAACAATAATTTACCAATTGCTTCTCGTGCCTTCAAAATTTGAGTACAACGCACCAACCACGGTGTCTAACTTTACATTGGTAATCTTGCTTAGCAGTTGCTTGTAAAGCCCTCTTATTAAGTACATTATAAAACTAGTCTTGCACCACGACTATTTTAACAATACTTACTATTGAGCACATGGGCTAAATTACATGTAAAACATGACATATTGCCTATTTCATGCATATTTGGTTACCAAAAACCAACATGGTGCTTCATCAACCTCTTCTTACCATCATTTTCGTCTTAATGAAAAATTACGTTGCAGACTAAAGCTAACAAATGGTTTGCATTCAAATAGCTTTGGATTTACAACAACACCGCATGACGTTGTTGGATGTGACATCCTCAATCATGACTACTTAAACCGCCAAACTAAACATTCAAGCTTTTCAAACAAGCACCTTCATTTTTTAGGATAAAAATGTTTAAGTAGTGGGGGTGTCATGTATTGACAACACAAAGTATCATGCAAAAGCAATGCTCACATAAAGAGTTTGTCACACTCTTATCCACCTGGATTGTCACCCATCCGACTTGAGCACAAGTAGACTGCATGAGTGACATGGATCAAATTGAGAAAGTCTCACTGCCACCATGAGACTATCATCTTCCATCTAGCTAGTAGATGTAATCAACAAGTCACTGAGCATATCAAATGATTACTTTGCTTTTGACGTTGCATATGCATAATCAACAAGACTCCAACTATGATATAGACTTCTGTGAGAAGGTAATAGTTGGAAAAAAGCAAACATCACCATTTCTTTTATGATTCGGTTTTATCTCTCTAGGCACTAGATTGCTGGGTTATCACCTACTAATCCCTATATAGTACTTAACTTGTAATTATTGTCATAGTGTGTTAATCTATTGAGAGTGCGCTTATGCTTGTGATAAGAATTACACTTGCTTTTCTATCACTTTCAATTGTTCAGTTGTTTAGTTGTTCAGTTGATCTTGGGTTATGCCATTTTGCCAAATCGGCATGTTTTGAACTTGGTATTAGAGCCATGTAGTCATAGCAATCGTTGGTGGTGCCATAGAGTCACGACTTGAGACTAAACAAAAGTGCAAGAATGAGCTTCTATCATGCAGTTGGAGATTGAGAATTCTTAAAAATTCTCAGCAAAACATTGTGGCTTTCTATCAAAAGCAAACTTTGAGGCTTCATAAACCACAAGTTGGTAGTATTTGATTAGTTTTCTATGGAATTGGGTTAAATCATTAAGTGCTCATATTTTTTGGATTGAGCAGAGTGTTTGCAAAGCGTGCCGAGGATTAGACCGAAGAAGAAAGCAAAATTTGGAGCAGGGCGCATTGTCAAATGCAGGTGATGGTTTTCTGAGAAGTAAAAATGTTTAGGGGATATTATTACTCAAAATGGGCCCTTTGTCAAGATGCTGTTTTTGACTTCGCACGCTTTCAACGCTTATGTGTCCCAATGAATGGTGTCCATATGTGACGAACTGTAACAGTGGTTGACAGACGGAAATTGTACTTAACTTTCCTAGCCAAATTTTCATGATTTTCAAATATCCCGTTGGGCAGAACAAAAATTTGTGATTGGACTACAGTTACTGCTTAAATACTCTTATGATGCCCATCACTGTACACTCGAGGTTGATTTGACATCAATAGTCATAAACTGTGGTTAACTAATCCTTGTAGTTTGGGAACTTCTTGTCATTCATAGGCATACCTCTCATTTTCTTCATTCTATCTCTTATTTTGGATTGTCATTCTTAGTTTACCTTGCAATCTCTACATTCTCTCCATTCTCGGCCTGCGTACTCCTATTTTTGACTAATGGCTATACAAAATCGGAGACCAAGAGGAACCATTGATGCAATCAATATTTGCAATGAAAAAAATGCAGAAGATCAATAGATACCAAGAATATATCAAAAATATCAATGGATCTTGATGCATCCCTCTGCAAAAGGCTCAATCCAAAAAAGAAAAAGATCGGATAACATATATAGACGCTTTTGGAAAGGCAGGATAATGGACTTTAAAGTATCGCCTGCCGGTCAATCTATAATGGAAATTTTAGTTCAACATGCTTATCTTCACAATGAGCTCAACATTCATGATTTGAATCCAAATGATAGAAGAAAATGCAATTGTAAGTTTTCAGATTTAATTTCTTTAGAGTTAGCATTTTCTTTAAATTATATTTTTCTTGAGATGTTTTTGTTGGTTTTGCAGATTTGTATCCATTAAATTTCGTTGAATGACAAACAGTTCAATCGATTGTAGGAATAATCGATGTCATACATTCGGATATCGGTATTTTACAATATAAAGGTCGTTCTCCAAAATCACTTTAAGAGTCAGGAGTTTTTTTTTTTATCACATCTCTTTTCCTGATAAAAATGGCTTAGTTGGTAGATCAGAGCCATATCCTCTACCAGATTTTTCGAGTGAGGAATGGATTTCTCCTGATGTAGCAATTTTAGAAAGTTTTTGATCTAGGCTATATATTGATATTTGGAGTATATTAACATGTAGCACTGGATCAAAGAATAATATATTAAGTTGGTATCTACCTTTTGTGAAGAATTGAAAAAGATTATAGTTTTGTACAGCTTTCAAGATGCTCACCTAGATCATCGGTTGTCAACAGTGGACACTCTTTACTAATATATATATATATATATATATATATATATATATATATATTAAACTTTGTTTCACTTTTATGCTTAGGTGAGGGGATCCATGCATTCTCCTCCCCTCACCCATGCATACACATTTTTTGAACTAAAAAACTTTGAGAGGAGGATGCATATATGGGGAAAAGGATGCATGGCCCTCCTCCCCATGCATTCATGCTTATTGGCCACCTAAATTAGTGCTATCGATTGAAGGGGAAAATGCCCATCGTAGGCCTTTTTTCCTTCAAATGTAAGGGCATTTAAATCATCCACCATTCAAATATGAATGGAAATTCCTTCAGTTTTAAGAAAAACCTATTTTCTTGGTAGAGTTTCCCTTCAATCTATAGCATCGTCCCTATGTCTTTATTGGCCACCCTAAACATTAAATGGCCACCTTCTCATTAATAACTAACGGGCTAATGAACAAACTAGTGATGTAGAACTTTGAGCCTCCTAGTATTGAGATCACATCAAAAGGTCCACAGATGTCCGAATGTACTAGCTCCAGAATCTTTGTTGTTCTGTAGGATTTTCTGGTGAAGGGAGTCTGGAACATCTTCTCTTTCATGCACGCATCACAGGTTGTCAAACTGGTTGCATTTGAGATGCTTACCCCTGTGATAGCTGTACAACCTTACGCGTGAACCTGTTTTGTTTTGTTTTGTTTTGTTTTTTTGTTTTTCTTTTTTTTTAATTTTTTGTCGTTTTTTTTTCACAAATCATTTTACATTTGTGGTGGAATGTGGATGTGGACAGCCAATGACGGGCTGCCACATAGCACATGCACATTCCACCGGAGAGAGCCACCGGAAAGAGAACGTGCATTCCACTGGAGAGAGGAGAGAGAACGTGCATTCCACCGGAGAGAGGAGAAAGAAAATGAATTCCACCGGAGAGAGGAGAGAGAATTGCAGATTCTTAGGAGAGAAAAAATTGGATGGACATTATGCTCCTGGAGGTGGTCCCAAAATACAAAGGACATCTGACCACAAGGCATTACAGCATTGAAAGCCTCACTTCTGTAGCCAAAAGTGGATGCTATGTTTTCGTGGCAGATTCAGTCAATGGAAACACGAGTGCATTTCCGGAATTTCTTACTACAACTTAAAATTCCGTTCAGGTACAAAGTAACGAACAAACCGGTCAATGAGTTATTAACTAAGTAGCGCATTATAGAGTCAATCAATGATTCTTCAAAACTCAGCGTCGAATTATTCTTCCTTAGAGTTATTGCATTCGAAGAACAGAATGTAAAGAATTCACCATCTATATTTCGCTTCATTTCTGCATTCATCAAACTGCATTTACGCAAAACAAGAGCACAAACTATGGCTGCTCATATATAGATTGTAAGTAGTCGATGTGCATTATATTAGTTCTTTGGCTATGTGCAATAGATATTATGCCTCAAACTCAACAAACTTGCAAGCACATTCGATGATGAAGATCCCGCCTCTAAGAATACCTTCGCTTCTAAGAATACCTTCGTGATGGTCAATAAAACATGTTAACTTATCATCATAAGTTTATTTTTCTGATTTGTTTGTCATTTGCACGCAGAGGAACCTAAATCCGGAGGCAAGCAACATCCCCTTGAAATCTCAGTCATCATGGAACACTAATATAAGGTCAACCCCAGCAGCAGGCCGCTTCTTGTAACAGCCATGTGCACACACCAGCATCATCCACCACAACCTCTAGCAATCCCTTCCATATCCATTGTATTACGCATTTTTCTGGCATCAAAATTTTTCTGGAAAGCAAGGAAGAGGATCGGACCAGCTGGGAGAGAGAAATCAGTGTGGAGCAGGGAATAGGGCAGTGAAGGAGCAGATCAACGAGCCAGTAAGAGCTCGGGGCAGCGAGGAAGAACGAGCGAAGGAGAGGCAGCGGCGAGCAGAGCAGGAGGAGAGAAAGATAGGACAGAGAAACGTGAGCAAGAGGAGAGATCGGGCCGACAGTTTAAGAAAGTGTGAACGCCGCAGAAAAACATCCCGACGTAATTCTGTCAATTAAGGCCACATCCTATCTCTTTGCTATCATTGGACCTGTGATCGTGTCAACAGAACAGAATTTCTAAAATCCAGAGGTCACTAGTACAGGGTTTTTTGTTAAGGAAGAATTGGATTGAAGAGTTGGTACATCAAAGGAGCTCGCAGCTGGTAATTTATATGGTTTACTGTATGCATTTTGCAAGAATTTAGAAGACTTAGAACTGGTTTTTTCCAAGTTTCCAACATACCTAACTTCGATTTCAAAAGTCTACAAGCTTTCTCAGAAACTTCTGACTTCTGACCAAAGACAGGATAAAACTTGACACCGTTGGAAATTTTCAGATTTTGCCACGTTCTGAAAAATCTCCGTGTGGCAGTTCTCAACACAAAAAGTTTAAATCCTACCTTTACTACCAACAGTTTCGTGACACAACCATATCTCTCTCATCAGCGATCAATGCAATTTGATTACCCAAATCTTCTCAATTTTGTGCTGATCTACAGTTGCCTTTTCTCTGGTCTTCGGGCTTCCCAAGCAATCATTTTCAACAAGTATTAGGGCGCCTTTGGATGTGCACCAGCTAGTCAGTGGTAAAGGCTACCTTGAGAAGTACTTTCCATCGTATTTAGAAGAATAGGGTGTACCGTATCAACTGCAACTACCTGAAGAAGATCTCCCACTTGGCAGCAAAGGAGCAGCGATAGAGCTGTCAAAACAATTACTATTGCTGGTCTTTTAGAGTTTTGGTGGGCGATTTTATTTAGCCAAGTTCTCCAGAATCTATTGCAAAAGGTTTACAACGGCCGACGGCTCCATCGAGGTTAACGACATTCCGTGTGAAGAAAAATAAAAAAATAGGTTCTGTCCATCACAGGGATCCCTTTGTACAGTTGTTCTCATGGCTTTGGACATCTACCAACATCGTTCTTTCAGTCTCAAACGACCTTCTTCAACTGTATCTCCCCCTCTAGACTCCCCTCCTCTCAAGGCAATGTGCGTTTGAAAGAGATATAAGAAAAAACATTTATGTAAAAAATTACGAGCAGAGGTATATAATTTAGCATTTATGAGGTGGTAACAATCTAGCATGTAATCTATTTATGAAATGCAAAAATGTACATTGAGCAGAAATCAGAATGAACTTTAGAATAAGAGGTGGTATTTTGTCTTAAATAGATCCACATATTCTGAGGTCTATTTTGACCTCCATTGATTCACACCCCAGTTGATAGATCTACCCATTATCAACAAATTTATCAACACTACAAAATGTGGATCTACAACAAAAAATAGGAGTCAAACTGTTACAAAATTGTAAAAGTACCTGGAACTGCTACTAATTGTGTTAATCAACTGCTTGGATGGTGTTAGAGCCAAAAAATCGGCATACAAACCTACAAAACAATTTCATAACAAAAAGTCATACAACTATTGCCTCATGGGAAAATCATAGAATTACTTAATTGAAGATCCTGCTCAAAAAAATAGCTAAGCTTTTTAAAATTCATAGATCTGTAATTTCAAAGCTCAAAAACAATGTAACGAGAGGTCAGAACAGCCGTCGGAATAGACACTAGTATACTTCGAAAAACAACATGGTGTATTCCGACCTTAAAAATACCTTTGGGATCTGCTATAGAATTTGTGTCTCAAATGCTATGATGGTGATCGGCTCAGTAACCAACAATGAAACCTGCATAACAAAAAAACTAGTATTGTAGTTTGTTAAGTTTATTACCACAAAAAAAAACAACAAAGATCCATATGGAATCCTGAAACTAGATATTTAGTTGAAATCAAAGCCTACACTAAACTGATAGAAAGATGAAAAGATGAAGGTAGGTAGGTCGGTTAAGAGTTTCAGTCGGTCTAAGGTGAGAGGTGCTATTGAGTTGCTCTGTCCGCGTATCTTGGAGATTCGACAGAATCAGCCAACAAAATCCTAATGTAAAATAAAATTGAATGTAGTCCTACACTACAAAACATGCATCTACAACAAAAAATAGGAGACAAACATTTATGTAAAAATTTACGAGTAGAGGGATATAATTTAGCATTTATGAGGTGGTAACAATCTAGCATGTAATCTGTTTATGAAATGCAAAAATGTACATTGAGCAGAAATCAGAATGAACCTTAGAATAAGAGGTGGTATTTTGTCTTAAATAGATCCACATATTTTGAGATCTATTTCGACCTCCATTGATTCACACCCCAGTTGATAGATCTACCCATTATCAACAAATTTATGAACACTATAACATGTGGATCTACAACAAAAAATAGGAGTCAAACTACTACAAAATTGTAAAAGTACCTGGAACTGCTACTAATTGTGTTAATCAACTGCTTGGATGGTATTAGAGCCAAAAAATCGGCATACAAACCTACAAAACAATTTCATAACAAAAAGTCATACAACTATTGCCTCATGGGAAAATCATAGAATTACTCATCACAATTGAAGATCCTGCTCAAAAAAGTAACTAAGCTTTTTAAAAATCATAAAATTCATAGATCTGTCATTTCAAACCTCAAAAACAATGTAACGAGAGGCCGGAACAACCATCAGAATAGACACTAGTATACTTCGAAAAACAACATGGTGTATTCCCACCTTGAAAATATCTTTGGAATCTGCTATAGAATTTGTGTCTCAAATGCTATGATGGTGATCAGCTCAGTAACCAACGATGAAACCTACAAAACAAAAAAACTAGTATTGTAGTTTGTGTTGAATTTCACACGTGTGGACTGTCCACTACATGTACTTGTGATCTCCTAAGGTGTGTAGATGCACCAAGATCAAGACTAGATTGAGATTCAAGATCAATCTTGAATCCTATGGCAAAAACACACTACTACATGCATTCAATCACTTCCAACTCTCACTCACACGTGTGGGAAGTATTCAAAAAATAATCTAAGTAAAAACAAGCTGCTCTCCTCGGGTAGAGAGAGAAAATACATCAAGAGCTCTCGGGTAGAGAGAGAAAGCTAGAAATCCAATAACTCACAAAATCCATGAAATCACCAAATCAATTGATTTCAAAATGAGGAGTACAATGATACTAGTAGGTCCACGAGCTACCACTATGCTTAACTATGATTGGACCACATTTTGTCACCTCTTGATCCTATTGGATCATTGATCTATGCACCTCTTAATTCTATTGGACTATATTCAAGCACACCTCAATTTCCTATTGGACCTCACAAGGTTCCACCTCTATATCCTATTGGACCTCTTGGAATTCATCAAACAAAAACTTTACACTTGTCTACACTCTAATTAGCAAGTGTTTAGCCTCTTACTCTATTTTGGCTCAATAGTGGCATTACAAGTGGAAATGCATAATTTGCCATCTATGCCAAATTTATTCCTATCAACATCCTACACCTAGATGCTTGATGTAAAAAACATAAGACCCCTATATCTAACATAGATAATCTTTTTCAATTCTTCACACTCCTCCTAAAAAATTATCTATGAAGATTTGAGCATTGATCTTGATATAACTCCAAGATTAGATCTATGCTTGATGAAAGCACTTTTGCTCAAAGGCTTGGTGAGTAGATCGGCAATACAAGAGGACGAGTTGACATGCTCCAAATAGATTTCTCCTCCAATAAGCTTTTCTCTCACAAAATGGTGTGCCACTTCTATGTGCTTGCTTCTTGCATGAAATATGGGATTATTGGCAAGAGCTTGGGCCGAGATGTTATCACACTTGATCATTGGTAGATCATCCTCCTTGATGCACTTTAGTTCCATTAATAACCTCTTGATCCAAAGCACTTCTTTGGTAGTTGTAGTGAGTGCTTTGTACTCGGCCTCACATGAAGAGAGAGATATAGTATCTTGCTTTTTGGAAAGCCAAGATATTAGATTGCCTCCAAGAAAGATAGTGTATGCACTAATAGACTTTCGATCCATTTTGTCACTTGCAAAGTCCGAATCCGAGTAGCCAATAATGGATAGATCTTCACTTTTATAGAGTAGACCATAATCACAAGATGAAGATACATATCTTAAAATCCTCTTGGCCATCTTCCAATGATGGATCTTAGGTTCTTGCATAAATTGACTCAATTTGTGCACACAAAAACTAAGATCGGGCCTAGTAATGGTAAGCCAAATCAAGGAGCCTACAAGACTCCTAAAAAGTGTGATGTCCTCAAAGGATATTTCATCACCTTTATTAGGATCTTTTACAATTTGCTCCATTGGAGTATCTATGCTCTTAGAATTTTCCATATGGAATTTTTCCAACATAGAGTGAGCATATCTAGATTGGCATATAAAGACATGATTTTCATAAAAATCAATTTCTAGGCCTAGGATGTAATGTATCTCTCCTAGATCTTGCATTTTAAACTCACATCCAAGTGCTAGCTTGGTTTCATCAACTAGCTTGATACAACTTCCACAAAGAATAATGTCATCAACATAAATTAGAAGAATGACAATATTGCTATCAACAAACTTTAGATACATGGAAGGATCATAGTCACTAAGAGTAAATCCTAGTGACATAAGGAAAGAGTTAAGTCTTGAATACCATGATCTTGGTGCTTGCTTGAGTCCATAAAGACTTTTGAAGAGCAAGCACACTTTGGACTCATCCTTGATGAATCCTTGAGGTTGTTCCATATAGATCTCCTCCTCAAGATAACCATTTAGAAAAGCATTGGATACATCTAATTGGAACACCTTCCAATTGAAAAAACAAGCAAGAGAAATAAGAATTCTTATTGTCACCATCTTTGCAACGGGTGCAAAGGTTTCCTCATAATCAAGACCATGGATTTGAGCAAATCCTTTGGCACATAATCTTGCTTTATGCTTGTTAATGGTGCCATCATGATTGAACTTGATCCGAAATACCCACTTGCAACCAATCACATGCTTGTTGGAAGGAGGATCCACAAGTTCCCAAGTATTGTTGGTGATCAATGCATCATACTCTTGCTTCATGGCATCATACCACTCCTTGGTATTAAGTGCCTCTTGTACATTCTTTGGCTCTTCATGAGAGACATAAAAAACATAATTAGTGGAATCAAGATCCACTTGTTTGCCTTTGTCAACATATGAGAGCCTCTTAGGCTCGGATCTATCTCTCATGGATCTTCTTGGTGAAAAAATCCGAGGAGAGTCTTCTTCAAATCTCGACCCCATCACATCATGATTGTCTTCAAAATCAATAATTGATGATGCATCCATAGATTTCTTGATCTCGGCCTCTTCAAATGATGAGTGTTGATCTTCATGAAAGACAACATCTCTACTTTCAATAACTTGAGAAGTAGAGAGTATAAAGACTCTATAGGCCTTCTTGGTGGATGAGTATCCAACCATGATCCCTTTGCATGCACTAGGATCTTCCTTCTTCCTTGTTTCCAAGGGCATATGGACAAAGCATAAGCATCCAAAAATTCTAAGGTGATCAACCTTAGGCTTCTTCAAAAATAAGATTTCATATGGTGACTTTCCTCCAAGAGCTATATGTGGGAGCCTATTGCAAAGATAATTTGCACAATTAATGGCTTCTCCCCAAAAATCTTTGGGCAAAGATGCCTCAATTCTCATAGATTTTGCACATTCACATAGAGATCTATTCTTTCTCTCGGCCACTCCATTTTGAGATGGAGAGTAGGCACAAGAAAACTCTCTTTTAATGCCTTCAAGCTCACAAAAGTCTTGAAATTTATTGGAGATATATTCACCACCTCCATCACTTCTAAGAGCTTTAATCTTGAATGAGAATTGCTTCTCTACATAAGCTTTGAAAATAAGGAAATGATCAAACACCATAGATTTTGAAGCAAGAAGATATATCCAAGTGAATCTTGTGTAATCATCAATGAAAGTAACAAAACAAGTGGCTCCTCCCTTGCTTGTAGTTGATGAGAAATGCACATCCGAGTGGATTAACTCCAAAGGATGCTTGCTTTTGATAGAAGATCTTGTAAATGGCTTTTTGTGAGATTTAGCAATAGCACAAGCCTCACAAGGCTTGATCTTCTTGGAGAATGACTTTGGCAAGCCAATAGCTTTGGATTCTTTGATCATAGAGAGCATGGATTTGTAGTTGGGATGTCCCAACCTCCTATGCCATAATTCCTCCATAGAGAGCTTGTTCACAAGAGCAACATTACAAGCATTCACATACTCATTTGGATCTAGTTTATAGATGCCACCAAATCTAGATCCTAATGCAAGTATCTCATCATTCTTCTTGATAGTGCAAGTATCAACATTGAATTTTACATCAAGGCCATTATCAAGCAATTGGCCAACACTAATAAGATTCTTGGTAAGCTTAGGTACATAAAGAACTCTAGAGAGAGAAAGAACTTTAGAGGATGCAAGCTTCAAGGGAATGTTCCCTATGCCTTCAATAGGACATTCAAAATCATTTGCAGTGTATATTGATTTCTTCACTCCATCATAAGGTGCAATAGAAGAGAAAGAGTCCTTGGAGCTACACATATGTGAAGAGGCTCCACTATCAATATACCATAGGCCGTCCTTCTTGAAAGGAGTAGATGAGAAACTAGAGACCATAAGAGATCCCTCTCCATCACTTGCAATAGTGTCTTCCTTCTCATTGGTAATATTGGCTTGCTTGAGTTGATTCTTCTTTTTGAAGCAATTGGTGGCATAATGACCTTTCTTGCCACAATAAAAGCACTTGATCTTCTTCTTCTTCTTGAGCTTGGATGATGAAGCATTAGAGGAATCATCTTCCTCCTCATCTTTGTCTTTGGATTTGACTTTGTCCTTGCTTGAGGATTGTTGATGTTGGTTCTTGCTCCTCTCTTTGTGCTTATCCTTGGCAAAAAGAGCTTTGCCATCATTATGAGTGAGAGAAAGCTTGTCCATCCTCAAGAGCTTATACTCTTGTCTTGATTCTTCTGAAATTAGCACACTTTGGAGAGCCTCCAAACTTGGTAGCTCCTCCTTAATGGCATAGGATTGGACAAGATTATCAAATTCACTTCTCAAGCCATTGAGAATGACTTGAACTAGCTCATTTTGATTGATGGAATCACCAATACAAGCAAGCTCTCTATGAATATCTTTTACTCTCAAAACATAACTAGATGCACTCTCATCACTCTTTTGGCTACTTTGAAAGATTTGATTCCTAAGAGTGAGAAGCCTAGAGGTATTCTTAGCCTCATAGATAGTCTTGAGACAATCCCAAGCTTCTTTGGCTGCTGTACAAGTACCTATCTCCCTCAATATCTCATTAGAGACATTCATCTTAATGTAGTGGAGAGCCATCCTAGCTCTCTTTTTGTATTTTTGAACCTCTTGAAGAACTTGTGGTTCTTCTTCAAGGCCAAGAACTATGTCCATCACGTCTTGAAGGATCAAGATGGACTCCATCCTCATTTTCCAAATTGAATAATTTGAAGTGGTCAATCTTTCACTTGGTTCCAACAAGGATGAACCCATTGAAGACATTTGAAGTGAAGAAAACTCAGATGATGAACAATAAATGTTGTTACACACTTTCAATAGGATCCAATAATTGAGTACTATCTCCTCTTATGAAAGATCTTACAACATTTGTGAATTGATTCTCACTAGCTACACAAATCTCTCTAAAACAAGATCTATTTCACATCAAATGATGGAGTATAGGCAAAGTTAGGATCCAACACTCTTAGCACGTGTGAAATACACTAAGAAACCAAATTTGACTCAAATACAATGATATTGCATGAAACAAAATGGCTAAGATCTCAAAACAGTGCCTAGATCACATATAGATGAGATTGGCAAGCATACAACTGTGATTTTGGATCAACCAAGCAATCTCTTGACCAAACCAAATGTGTCCACCCAGGTCTAGGTGCCCTACCTAACCCTCTTCAAAAGCTTATAACTTTTGATTGGCTCAACCAAATGGAATGAAACTGATTGCAACAGAAACTAGACAAAAATAGCTTCAAAACAAGCTATCAAGCAAGATAAATGGATCAAACATGAGAGAGAACTTCCAAACTGAAATTGGATGTTCCTCACACGTGTCTGAGCACCTGATTCCGTACAGTACCAGATCAGACCCAATCAATGTCCTTTTGATCTCTTTTGATCCAAGATTGAACAAGATAGCTAGGAAAATGGGCCTTGACAATTTCTAGCTCAAGATTGATGAAAATTTTTCACTTAGATGGATCAAAATGCATGGTAACCTTAGGTAGGCTCTGATACCATGTTGAATTTCACACGTGTGGACTGTCCACTACATGTACTTGTGATCTCCTAAGGTGTGTAGATGCACCAAGATCAAGACTAGATTGAGATTCAAGATCAATCTTGAATCCTATGGCAAAAACACACTACTACATGCATTCAATCACTTCCAACTCTCACTCACACGTGTGGGAAGTATTCAAAAAATAATCTAAGTAAAAACAAGCTGCTCTCCTCGGGTAGAGAGAGAAAATACATCAAGAGCTCTCGGGTAGAGAGAGAAAGCTAGAAATCCAATAACTCACAAAATCCATGAAATCACCAAATCAATTGATTTCAAAATGAGGAGTACAATGATACTAGTAGGTCCACGAGCTACCACTATGCTTAACTATGATTGGACCACATTTTGTCACCTCTTGATCCTATTGGATCATTGATCTATGCACCTCTTAATTCTATTGGACTATATTCAAGCACACCTCAATTTCCTATTGGACCTCACAAGGTTCCACCTCTATATCCTATTGGACCTCTTGGAATTCATCAAACAAAAACTTTACACTTGTCTACACTCTAATTAGCAAGTGTTTAGCCTCTTACTCTATTTTGGCTCAATAGTGGCATTACAAGTGGAAATGCATAATTTGCCATCTATGCCAAATTTATTCCTATCAACATCCTACACCTAGATGCTTGATGTAAAAAACATAAGACCCCTATATCTAACATAGATAATCTTTTTCAATTCTTCACAGTTTGTTAAGTTTATTACCACAAAAAATAATTGTAACAAATTGATTTTACACAAAAAATACAACAAAGATCCATATGGAATCCTAAAACTAGATATTTAGTTGACCATAAGTATTTGACATCGAAAAACCGATACTAGCAATGGTTTCCTCCCCTGATCCTAGTTGGGAGCATTTGTTGTCTAGTTTTCTCACTGAGTTGGTATAATTGAGCACACAGAGTACTTCAAGTCCCTCTTTTGGCCTTTTTTACATGTGTTCAGTACAGCACAACAAAGTCCAGATGTTTTTTATGACCAGTATATCAGATTCAGGGATATAGTCAGTCTCTACGTCTAATTTGTTATTTATGCATTTTATTGATCTTCTACATACCTTTCCACATTACAAGCAGTGGCTAGATAGGATGTATACTAAACTTTTTGAACAATTTAAGAATTCCAGTGCAAACCAGATGTGTGTTTTTCCTTTTGGTACAAATCCCAGTAGAGTCAGATACATCGATGCTTGATATTGAGATCCCTTCGTCCTCCACTACTAGACATTCCATAAAGGATATCAGTAATTTTTTGGTTGATACCCCTAATAAAGACACTGACTATTTGAGTGTAGATATTGATATGATGAGGGATGCTTTCATTGGTTCTAATGCCAATACTGAGAAAAATATTGCTAATGTACATTCTAAATGCTTTTTTGATTTGCCAAAATATTATATAAATGAAGATGTGTATATTACAATGGCAGATATATGTGTTTTTTTTCAATTATTGGGAGGATGAGGTGCTTTGTCTATTGTCAAGCACCATTTCCAAGCTCTCTAACATTGTTGATTTTGAAGTCGAAGACTTGGTGCCAGGCATTGACTATGATGATGAGGAGGGTATTCTTAGTGGTGAGGAATGTTTCTCGTGGGCTATGGCAAATATTAGTGCTCATGGATGAAGTTTGCCTTTTGATAAGAAATTTATTTCATTTCAAACCCAACTGGGATTTTCTTGTCCACCAGTTATGAAATTTGCTGATGACTCTTCTTCAATAGGTGGTCATAATATAGATCATCCCGATCTAGTTGTAGCAGATGATGATGAATGTATAAGTGTAAAACTTTTACTGTATGTTTATCTGATATATATGTTTTGCTAGATTTTATTTACTAAAAACTCCAATTATGTAATTGTAGGATACATTTTGATCGATGACTTTGCTACTTGTCGAGGGGACTTCAGACAACATTCATCATCTTTCCATAGGGACAATGGCCTCAGCCACTACTTGAGGCACTTTCAGAATAATGAAATTTGCATTGCTCATTCCAAACTCAGTACAGTTGGAGAGACTATGATAATGGCTATGAAAGCCTTATCTTATTATCTAGGTGGACATAAACTTGCGAAAGCAAATAGGATAGTTTTTGTGAAGAGATCGTATGTTTTGAACATATTAGGATTCGTAGATGGGAATGTGCCATTATTGTATGCAACGTATATAGAATTGAGTGGTAACAAGGACAATGTGCATCTTTTGGATGCCATATGCAAGTAGAGAATTATTGCATGATAGCATAGCAATTGGACACGAGGATATATCATATCCCTTTGAATCAAACTTTGTATATATTGAATATTGTAAATACAATTTACATTTGTAGCATGTTTGTAGCTCTGAATTTTAAGCTTCTATGCTGCTCAATGAATTTGCAAGCTTTTTTGAATTTGTCATAATTTGAAGATTTGGTGATCTCTCAAATTTGAACTCTGCGGTAGAACCACCGAAATACTTGGCAAATATAGTTTCATTTTGCATTGGTTCCTCCATGTTGTGTATTTTGATGAAATGATGCTCGTGCTTGCCAATGTGACTTCTCCATCCCTTGTGATGACCAGACACTTAGACTTCCATATGTGTTTGCAAAAAATGATGTATGATCTCTTACTATGTGCTGCACATGTCAAAATCCTAATGTCAGTCCTAAACTTGAAACAAAATATATAGGTGAACTGATAGCTACTCTGAGCAGGCATACTAACCATGTAATGAGTGATGTCATCTTCTCCCCATGCTTTTGATACTACATCAACAAAATCGACACAAGTCTTTTCTAGAGCTCTCTAATCAGTAACAAAAAATTTGGCTTTTCTTTATATTTTAATCATACTGTCAAGCTTTCTCCATACATCAACTTTCAATAATCTTGATTTGTGGGTCACTCCTAAGTCCTCAGTGCTTTTGCGCCTCCGATGCTTGGCTTAGTTGGCATATTTCCTAACTTTCCAAATAGTTTCCTTCGCTACTGATGTTGGCTTACTATTCCATGCAAAAACTATATAAAGATAAATGAGCTATTCTATTATCCTAACTTCTGCATGAAGAGTGCAGACATGCACATTTTTCAAGAGAATAGGCAATACTGGCTTCCAGTTTGGATCTGCATTTTCTCTAGTAATTCTTGTACTTCTAGTTATATCTTTTACCATTTTCATGTAGTATAAACAAGGATGTTTAGATGTAGCATTGTGAGAGACATTATACATGCATTTCAATGTTTTTAAATCACTTGCTAAGTGCCATTCAACTTTGAAGTCTCCAACTCCTGGAACATTGAGAAATCCTCCTTCCATATGGTCCTTGATGATCCTAGGGTAAGATGTCTTAGAGAATATCCATAGTAATATATCGTGATTCTCCTTCAGTACCTGTCCAATGAATAACCAACTTAGTTAATGAACTTAGGTAAGGAATAAAACTTAGTTAGTAAAGAAAATAATTACTTGAAAAGCTGCCAACCACCATATATCATTTTTGGACTAGACACTGAATTCGAAGTCTCCTTGGTCCACTGTTTGTGGTAGTGCACCATTCATGAGAGTTATACTAACTCTCTCCATCTTTTGCCCTTTCACAATCTCTGACTCATCTAACTTAAGTACTCTGATTATTTTACCATTCACCTTTTCTAAGGTTATATCATAAAATGTGACCATGTATATTAACAAATGATTAAGATTAACAAAGAAGTTGTTTGATGAATTATATGATATGGATTTTCCATCAGTTTCATACATTTCTCAATATGAAATGGGGTACCAATGATTTTATGCATACTTAAGTTCAATGTATTCCTCTCTATCTTCAAGTGATATGACCTAGGATAGGGACTTTTCTAATTCGAACTTCCTTAAAAGCATTCCTAATAAGTTAAAATATTGTTAAATATGCTTCTCTACTAAGACCAACAAAATCACAGGCACACTAAACTATAGTTTTATCTAAAACTAGTAACGCATGTCCGCCCAACGGCGGGCAAATGTGACGAGCAACATGCGTGCCCGTGTGTGCAAGAAATCGCTAGGGGGGCTCCGGGTAGCATGCAGAAAATCGCGAGGGGAGAATTTTGGGCAGCTCACGTTGCCCGTCAAAGCGTGACGGACAACGTGAGCTGCTCAAAAACCTAAATGCTTTTAGTATATATAGATTTTTTGAATGTCTAGCATCAAAGACTTTTCAATTTTTGACTTTACATTGGAACTCCTATTGTTCATCATGATATACTCAGTGGATTTGCCTGTCAATACTGAGCCCAACGACGTTCCAATTGATGCATTGTATTTTATCTTCTGATGAGCTACTAATGCAGATATGCAAAAAAAACAAAATAGTGAGTAGACTAGCATAGTAGCAGATATAAAACCATATGTCATAAATCAAGTTACAAAAAATCAGAGTATGCTTACTTGAATGTTTGAATTCTTCTATTTCGATAACCTCCTTTCGAAAGGGTCTGAATATCCTTGCAACTTTTCACTTTTGCTTCTTACTCCTAGTCTCTCCCTCCTTCTTAGCCTCTTCCACATTCTTCAATAATTGCAAGTTTTCCAAATGCGTAGAATGTAAGATTGATTGCATTTGATCTAGCTTTGATTTGATATCGAAAACTGTCTTCAGTAATGATTCATTATTCTTCTATAATGATTCATTATTTCTTTTAAGTTGTTCATTTTTCTCTAAAGTCTTTTGGACCTGAGAATTTCTTTTTTGATAAAAAGAGAATATGTGTATCAACTCACATTCTAAAAAGTAAATTTTTTCATAGAAAACTGATTTCCATAGTTTTGCATTCTCTCACAATATCCTAATAATCTAGTATGCCCATTGCATATCCATGTTACTAGATTAGTTATTGAAGAGAATGTGGGATGAGTCAATGTGCTAGGATCTTGAGGATACAATGATCCGTTAGTCCACAAATCCAAGCTCTTTTTTTCTTCTATCCTATAACGGGAACGATCAGCAACAGATATTGGAACTCCTTTGTCTCCTCGTCTCTATATAGGTGCCAAATCATTAAGGATATCCAAATGTAGATTATGCAATGTCGTCATCAGATAAAACAAGACAATACAAATTAGTACAAAATAAAGTACTTATTTTTAATTATATTATATACGTGTTTGATTCAAATTTGGAGATGGCGCTCATATTTTTAGTTCGATGTGGAGATGGTGTTCATATTTGGAGATGGCGCTCATATTCTCAGTTCGATGTAAAGATGGCGTTCATATTTGGAGATGGCACTCAAATTTTCATTCCAGTGGAGGGATGCTTTTTCTCTGATTTGAATTTGGGGGTGGCGGTCATATTCTAGATCCAATGGATGGAATGTAGTTTTGAATTTTGACAAGTTAGATTGTGAACAGTTTAGAGTTGTTAACTGTGACTGTAGACAATATGGTTAGATCATTGGGAGTTGGGGAGGCCTCGGGAGTGGTGGGGGCAAGCAAATAAGCAATATTATTGCCCCGTTATTTGTACATTATTTTACATAATGTTTATCTTGTAGGTGGATCACCTCAAAGAAGATCAAAGGGAGTGAAATCCATTCGAAACAACAAGAAATGATTGAAACTATGTGCTTGTTAGAAAGAGATTTTCCAACTTCTTTCATGGATATACAGGTTCATTTACTTGTGCATTTGGTTGATGGAATTTCCATTGTTGGGCCAATGCACACTAGATGGATGTTCTACCTTGAGCGTTTTATGAAAGTTCTAAAAGACTTTGTGAGACAAAAGACAAGGCTAGAAGATAGCATCACAGAAGGTTGGCTTGTTCAAGAATCATTGTTTTACACCATAGAATATCTATCGCAAATACACCCTAGCTGTGAATTTATTGAATGCAAGCACCAAAAGTTCTGATTCTAGTCAAACATGGTTTCCATAGCCCATTTATAGTCCAAAAACCCCAATTTTTGGTCCAAAATCACTATCTAATCCACCTTTTGACTATTCCAACAGCATGCAATCATTAGATCCAATCAATAATGACTGTAAAACAACAATTACAATCTACACCAGTACCTATGATCACTTTCAAGCAAAAAACTTCAATTCTAGGTGAAAAATTCACTAAAACCATAAAAAATCCTTTGATTTCCACCAAAAACTATGGAGAAACCCCATAATTATGGTCTTTAGGCTGAAAGTACACCAAATTCAAAGAAGCCACCTACTTGGAGATCAATTCCACCACCTGGAAGTAACATGCAAGGAGAAATCCACAAAAACTAGAAAAGTACAAGAAGTAGCTCCACCTTCTGATTGATGCAAATCCATAGCTCTGATACCACTGTAAGGATCACCATATGAAGATCTAACTAGATCATGTTGCAAAACAACCAAAAGGACACATGTGGATCAAAACCACCCATCCAAACCTAGATCCCTCCTGGAGTTTCCTCCTGGACCTAGCCCCCAAGCCATAGTGAAAAACCCAAGAGAGAGGAGGAGAAACTGGTTCAAGAAACTGAATTTTCCAATAGGAGGATGGGCGAGTTTCCAACGGACATATTCTCCTCATGAGAGAGAGAATATTCCTCCTAGGATTCCCATGCAACCTATATTGAGCTATTGACCTCCTATTCTTGCATTACAGTAGTCATTCACTATGCATGTGCTCCTATGTCCCATTATAGGTCTGGGCCCTCATATGATTATTAATTACTTTATAGGCCAAGGCCGAAATGACGAAGCATAACCAATAACCATATACACCTAGAGTGACCAGCTATCCACGTCAAGAATTATTCTGATTCCCTTGTATAGGACATGGACGTAATAGGCAAGGGAGATAGAAAAACGCGAACGGAGAAGATAGAAGAAATATTGCAGAGTAGCTCTCTCCTTCTAATTGGCTGCTAGGTGCAAAAACAGTCTAATAGACAACATATGCTAAATGTATCACAGCTTTAAGTGTTCTAATTGCCCAACAGGATCTTAAAAATTAATTCATACTCTAAAACAAGAGTATAGTCCACCGAAGAGATCAGAGATGGTTTGTGTGTGGTACTACTGAAATCAGATTCAATGTGAAGTATAGTTCTGAAATAATGGAAGAGTAGTGTGATATCGCATGTTTCTCAGGCGTCAAAGACAACCATTGTCTGATCAGAAACTGAGTCGTAGACATCCGTGTTCTGATCAAAGTGAGTAAACAAGAGCGATCAAATAGCAATGAAAGTGCATTCAATCACAACAAGCATTCATCTACGTTGTACACAGATAAAAACAAGCTTCTACTGTATTACACTGAAGCACAATACAAAATAGCAATAGCAACAAAAAATGACCGCGTAATTGGAAGGCTCAAATAATGTGTCTCATGGACGAAGCAACCGATAATCTGTGCTTGGATGATCTATTTGTAGGTTCCATCCATGTATTACATTGAATGCTTGTCACCTATTTAGGAAAGCCATTGTACGTGGAAGTATATGGCTTTTGTGACAACTATACATTGTATATACGATCAATAAGTTTGATGTAGACGAGGATGTCGCTAGAACGTTCCTCGTTTATTTTAGATGACCTTCGGGATTTTTCTCTCTCCTCGTATTTTTCGCAAAAAGCCTAAGGTGCCCTTAATAAGACGAAGATGTCTTGAAAAACAATTTAACTCATGAAAGTAGATGACCTTCGGGATTTTTTATCTCTTCACATTTTTTTACAAAGAGCCGAAGGTATGTTAAAAATAGTTAAACTTCTGAACTATGCAAGTGTCGCATTTTGGAAAAATGTGAAAAAGCCAAAGCTATTGAAAAATAGTGTATCTGCAGACTATTGAAAAAGTAATGTATTTATGTAGACTTGTTCTAAATGCAAGTTTTGTGGAAGTCCTTGAAGATGGCCAAGTCTTCAATGACTTCAAGTTGCTAAACTTGACATCTGGACTTTGAAATTATGATAGGATTGGTTACTCTTTGCTGGAGATTAGCCGGAAGCCCATTGTAGACATTCTTCAAATAAATTGGCTATCTAAGTTTGTGATTTCTGTAGGTATCAGATGAGTAGATGTAGAACCAAAGTTGGTTTCACCTTACCCTAGATCAATGATCAATAAACATGCAGGAAGAATCATGAGATAGAAATTAGTCATCCACCAAGGAGACAACTGTGGGCTTAATTTCCAATAGACACCTCAACTTCAAGTCATTGGAGGTAATGGCTAGGAAGAAGATTGTGATAGGTCTTCCAAGTTCCTTAAGTGGCATCAAATATGTTTGTGAGTCTTGTACTCTGTCTAAGTCACATAGACTACCTTGTACTAGATCTATATCTAAATCTACAAAGCCTTTTCAACTTGTACATTCGGATATTCATGGATTTACTACAATTAAAAATAGTGGAGCTAAGATGTATGTAACATTCATTGATGATTTTAGTAGATTTTGTTGGCTCTATCTACTAAAGAGCAAGGATGAAGTGTATGATGTCTTTATCAAGTTCAAGAATGCAAGGGAGAACCAATTCTCCACAAGGATCAAGTGCTTAAGGAGTGACAATGGTGGTGAGTACATATCTACCAAGTCAAGGCCTTTTGTGATGAGCATGGGATCAAGAGGGAGTATAAAACATCAAGGACTCCACAACAACTTGGAGTGGCTGAAAGGAAGAATAGAACTCTATGTGAAAGTGCTAAAGCTATGAGGTTAAGTGCTAATCTTGACAAACCATTTTGGGATCAAGCTTTGTTGTGTGCCAATTTCTTGTGCAATAGGTGGCCGAGTGCTATTTTGGATGGAAGGACACCTTTTGAGATGCTATTCAAGAGGAGGCCGAGTGTCAACTTTTAAGAACCTTTGGATGCACATGCTATGTCAACATTACTCTTGATGATAGGACCAAGGAGGATCCATCTTCAAGAAGAGGTAGTTTTGTTGGATATAGTGAGGTGAGATTCAAGTTTGATCAAGTTCTATTAGTGTTTGCATCTCATTACATTGGTGAGATTGGTAGTGTATTTCTCTTTCTAACCAAAAATCTTTCAAGTGGATTGGAACTTAATCATCTGAAATCCTTCACAGGATTCCAAAACCATACTTAATCATTGAAAGATACTAAAGTCTATGTACAACATACAACTCAGGAAATATAAGAGTCATTCCGAAATTTTTTCCACAAGGAAAATCACTAGATTCCAAGAAAATTCTTCCAAACCGATTCTTAACCAGATTATGAGTTCCAAATTTTACAATCAACCAAGTAATTAAAGACCATTTTATACACATGCCTTTAACAAGATAAACTTTATACAATCACCTAGAACAATATCTAGAGATTACAAAGTTCTACTGAATTTCAAACATTCAGTTTATCATTCTTGGAACCATTAGAATTCGGTATTCAATTGAGCTCTCAAGGATACTATCACTAATGAATCAGGCCTATTTCTCAACTAAGAAATACTCACTTAAGAATTTGTATATCCTATGCACACAATTCCCTGATGAATCTAAATGACTTATAAATTATGTGTCTTACAAGCAATGCACACAAAACAAATAGTTTCTAGTGAATTCTCTTCACAGTGTCCATTTTACCAAGTAACTTCCACAGGAGTAACCAAACTACTCAAGTTAATTGCCCATGATTTAGAAATCTTAAATGTCTAGGTGCAGATCTTAATTGTACTGTACAACACCACATTTAGATCCATATCCAAATCACTTTTAAGTTAACCTATAGATCTATCAGAACGGATCTGTTAACTCTACAAGTAATTGTCAAAACACAATACTTGATCATATGTCTATGCTCAACAACCAGGTTAAGTGCACTAGATAACCTTAGTAACCAGGAATACATAGTAGATCCAAACAAGATTAATCATGCACATATGAGAAAAATCTCACTATGACCCAAGGCATAAACACATATGTCCTAATCTGACAGATTTCTCCAAAATCCGCATATGTTACTCACATATATCTCTGAGAATCTTGTGACTAAGCTACAGAAGAACTCTATTTCTCATGAGTAAATAACATATATGGGACTTCTCTGAAGTGAATAATTCCACATCACAAGTTTTCCAACCATCATACTTTTACCCACAAAATTCTTTCACCCAATCAACCTACTTCAGATATTAGTGCACAAACCAAGATTAGGCTGACTTATACAGACATCTTTGGACATAAGGTTAAGATTAAAGCTTCCTTCCTCTGATCCAGTCCATAACTAAATGGTATTTTGTAGCCAATCAGTGAACTTCAATCTAATCTTTACCACTACTTCTCATATTCATGAATATCTCACAGCTCAAGACTCCCAAATCTTCTCTAGTTCCAGATTATTCGAAATAATCACTAGAGATTTCTTCTATTCCATTGGATAGTTCCACCATTGCACACAAACTGGATTCCACAAAAGAAATCTATGCAGCTAGTTGATCCCATGAAAGTCTTATTCCTATCATTTTTTTCTCCCCCTTTAAAAAGAAATTCCATAATTTCGACTTAAAAGTTCTCAGGAGACAACATATAAGATATCAAAGATTCGAAAATTACTCCAAGCTTGTAAGCCTTGCTCTGATACCACTATAAGGGAAGCTCCTTAGATCCTGCTTACAAGTTACAAACACAATGGATAACACACTATGGAGAAACCACCCAACCAAGTAGAAGCATCCAATCAAACTCTAGAAGCCTCACCCCCAAGCCAAGGAACAAGAAGCATGAATATAGAGTGAGAGCCTGGCAATGAATCCAAAACCATGATGAGGAGTAGGGCAAGTTTGGCCTCAATATATAGAGCCAAAAGCAACCTAGGCACATAACCATGCATAGCCCTAAGTTTCCTACACATAGATTAACCTAGAATAGAGTCCTAAGCATGGACCAACTATTCATAGAATTGCTATTGATAATTCTACACATGCATACATTGTTTCATACCTTGTCTAAACTCCATTTAGTGTGTTCTGGGCCTCACAAAGATATTAGTTACTTTTGGGTCACGTCTAGTAGGACATGGCATAACTAACAGCTTGTTTCACTGGAACCGTGTATCCAACACTAGGAGTATACTGAATCCTATATACTGATCATGGACATGACATTTGGATTGGTATCCATGTTTGAAAATTACATAGCACCAGTTTTTTGAATTGATTAAGCTGAATTTATTCTGAATATCTATAGGACCATGAGTTGAGCCTATTTGTTATTGGGAATTGTGACATGGAGTGAAAATGACACTTGGTTCACATTTGTACTATAGAGAACCTTATTCCTAAGAGTGGGAACTCTCAGATGGTAGGAATTTGGTGAATGTAAGTACCAACCAAATGGGTTGTTTATGTGACGGAAATACTATGTGCAAATTCTTGTTAAATCACAATTTTGAAAATGGATTATTGTGATCCATTAGGAACAAATATGGGGATAATCCAGTACTTGCTGGAATAGATATGTGTATATCTGGTAAGGGAAATCCAAATAGAGGTTTTAGATTTTTGAAAAATCGGATAATGCAATTTAAGATCTTTTTGAAGGTCAGATCCTATATTTGGTTATAGGATGGTCAAATAATCTTTTTGATTTTCTGTTGTTCAGATCTAAAAGCAACGAACTTTCTTAGAGAGAAAATTGATGGTTTGGGACATCAGTGATTTCAAAGTAAAATCCTGGTGCGATAATGATTTGTAGACCAGTGGTTAGTTTCTACAATATTTGTAATGCTAACAATTGAAACCATTGGTTAAACTTGTTTAGGGTATTTGGAGAGGTTATGAGATACAGATCTGGATCCCTCAATGGTATCTCATAAATTTCCAATTGGAAACCATTAACAGCTATTTCTCTTTTATTTTAAACCTCTACTTTTGAGAAATTTCTTAAATACAAGACAATTGGATTGAGATACATATAATTCCTTCTAGTATAGAACAAGGTTCTGAAGGACTATTAAAGTTATATGAATTCATACTTCCATTTCAATTTGTGATTATAGCTTAGAATCAATTGATGTATTCAATTAATTAAGTGGAATTTAGACTTTTTGAGTCCATTCATTATCTCTATTTGAGAGTAATGTTTCTATCACTCGGAATAAGATATTTTATGATTTTAAAGAAAAAGTCCGGTTTGTAATAATGTTGGATGCTCATTACTGATACGCATCCATTACATTTAGTATTCGAAGGTGAGATTGGAAGCTTAAAAAGACATTTCATTGCAAGATTAGAGATTAAGTCAATGCTCGATCCCTTAGCATTTCTATAAGAAAACTCTTAAGATTATTAAAGGTGAGTCGTAAAGCATCCTACTGCCCATCGCTGTGGACAACTTAGGAAGTGTATATATAAAAATCTTCAATCCAAATTGATTGCTTTGGCTTGCTATAGGGAGCCTATGAATCATAAACAGGATCAGATAAACAAAAGTAAATTCTCGTACTGTCCATCGCTGGACAGTAGGTGTATTTGCCAAATTTACATATTGAAAAGGTTGATTAAACTTGTTGTCCATGTCTACCAATCATTGTGAAACATTTTTCAAAAGTATAAGAGTGAGCCGTCCGTCCATCGCTGGACAGAGGCAATTATTTATGTTTATTTGAAGCCACAAGATAGCTTATGATAGGGTCATCCCATCGCTGTTCATCAGACACATAAAACCAAACTCATAGTTGAGAGGTAGCTAGTGGTTCATCGCTGCCACCAGAGCTAAAAAACGATCATGAAGAGATGTAAATAAATGCAGTATGTCCATCGTTGCGATTCAAGCAGGATGCACACATATTCATTTTAAAAAAGCCTTTTGATATGTCCATCGTTGGTGGACAGCCATCGCAAAAACTTCATACAAAGTTTTATGTAATGAGTAAATTCTAACCACATCTGAGAGTCAACAGGGAAGTATCATACCAAATGCTACAACCATGAAGAGAGAGTGCTGGTATATAGTTAAGCGTTGAATTTAAGGAGACTTACGTATGATAGCTTCTGCCAAATAACGAACTGGTTGGGCCGTATGTGAGAGACAGGAGAACTGTCACGGTGTTGTGAGGAACAATCGTCTAAACTGGATGTTTATATAGTGTCAAGCAATGAGGTTTCCCGGAAGGTCATATTCAGCTTAGTGAGGGTGGAAAACTACTTTCTCTTCATTTGGGATTTAAATTTAAAAATTTTTTGAGTCCTTTTAAAATTGAAAGTGGGAAAACCCCTTAGTTTAGAAAAAACCTTTATGCAAGTATAGAGGGGTACTTGAATTAAGACCTTGTGTTTTTTAAGAGACATTATGTCTGTTGTCCAATAGTTTGGTAGCATATCAAGGTGTATGTAAACAAAGAAGTATCCGTGGGTGGGTGGGTGGGTGTGTGTGTGTGTGTGTGTGTGTGTGTGAGAGAGAGAGAGAGAGAGAGAGAGAGAGAGAGAGAGAGATCCTCTTCCTCCTGTTTCCCCCATCCTCAAAGGGACTCCAATTGTGAATGAATGTGCAAGTATATGGATGTTATTTTCTTATTTGGTTTTGAGTTACACTATCACCAACACTTTCTACCATTAGCATAAGCATTTTCCATTTTTAGTTTTTATAATTAAAGGCCCATAACCTCCACATGCATAATAGGTGTGTTACATTTTTTGAAATTCGAGATATGATAGTTAAGATCCATAGGTAGGATTTCTCTTCCATTGTTCACCTCCCTTGATGAGATCAACCTCAAAAGGAGAAGAACTAGAGCCAAAAAATCCTAGATAAAGCAAAAAGAAAATCCACCACTACACAAAAAGCAACTAAAAATGAGTAAGCTTCATCTCTCTCTCTCTTAAGATCAAATGTGATAAAAATGTTGTTTCAGTAATTTATATGTCCGTAATTGGAGTACCCTAGGTCCTCTCCAAATATTAATTACCAAATTGAACTTGACTAGAATATCGAGGCATAATAAATTAACTAGGCATTGAAGGCCTAACACCCATGTCTAGGATTATTCTAAATCCTCGATAACTAGACAAGCCATAATACTTACCATGAAGTGGAGCACTTGGTAACCTATTCGAAAGATATTTAGCACAATTAATTGTCTCACCCCAAAATGTGAAGGAGAAGATGCATCCAATCTAAGAACTTTAGCACACTTACAAAGTGTGCTATTCTTCCTTTCAAGCAATCCATTTTTTTGAGGTAGTCTTGGAAAAGAAATTTGTCTTAGGATCTCATGTGCTTTACAAAATGCAATAAGATCTTTGGACATATACGCACCCCCCTTATCAAATCTCAATACCTTAATCTTCTTGTTGAACTGGTTCTCCGCCATAGATTTGAATTTCAATATTTGCTCCTTCACTTCTGCCTTGCTCTTGAGAGAGCATACTCAAATATACCTAGAATTTTCTTGATTTAGATCATGATTTAAGAGAGCATATTAGTGGACATAGTTGGGCACTCTCGACAAAGGAATAAAAAAAAGAACTAAAAAATTCAAGAAAAGTTTACTTTTGATTTATTCTAGCATTGTCTCCCTAGCAAATGTACAATCTCTTTTATACACCCACTTGTGTTGCATTTCCAAGGGTTACGAATCTACTATCGGATGAGTAATTTATGGTAATATGGGATTCAATCCATATGTGCATTCTAGCATTGTCTCCCTAGCAAATGTACATTCTCTTTAATACACCCCCTTGTGTCTTGCATTTCCAAGGGTTACAAATCTACTACCAGATGAGTAATTTATGGTAATATGGGATTCAATCCAAAGAAGAGAGAGTAAAATAGATTCGACAGTGAATGGATTTAGACAAATAAAGGTGTCACTAACTTTAGTTCATGATCTAGATAATCTCTGAATGTGATACTTTAAGTATTGTACAATTAACTAGATTTTATTATATTTGGTATTAACTAGGGACTTGACCCGCAATCGATATATTGGACAAGCACTCGTCCCGTAATTGGCTACTTGGATTAGCCTACTTGGATTAGCCAAGTAGCCATACATAGGAAATTAGCATGTATCATAGTTTTTGATGACTTTTGCTATACTTAGGGGCATGTCATGGGTTCATCAATAGTTATGGCCCATATTGGGCCTAATCGATTGGACAACTGCCAATTTAGTTCAATGACGACCTGTGGAAATCTGCAAAATAGGACCAAGAATGGATTCTTAAATGATCCACAAGAGGGATTGGATGTTAGATACAATTGATCTATCAATCTACACAAGATTTAGATCAATCTAGATCAATTCTATGCATGAAAATCTAACAAGAACAATCATTAATGAAGATAAATGTACTTGCTGGTTTCACACGTGTGAAAACTATGAAAAATGCAGAAATAAGCTTGGTAGAGGCCAAAAATCTTGTATATAGGATGATTACACATGTGTGGAGCCTGTCCCACGTGTGAAAATAGTGTACTTATCATGTACCATAATCATATAGGTTGTACATATGATATAATTCAAGTTCTAGTGGCTAAAAAAGCCAAAAACTAGCTTTCTAGACATATGACACATGGCATCAATCTATTGATTGCATGAGCCACATCCTTTAGTTAGGTGTCACATCCCATGTGTAGAGGACAGCTCACATGTGTGGAATAAGCTGAAGTAGACGAATTTTGACTTCTAGAAGATTTTCAAGTAGATCTCCATATAGAAGAAAAATGGACCAAAAGTGCTCAAAATAGAAGGTTTTGTCCAAGTGTCAGTTTTGCATGATGAATCATCATATGACAAAGCACCTTCACACATGTGGGATCAAAGGAATGATCAGTACCACGAGCTCCCACTTATTGTATATATAGAGCCACATTCGGCCATAATCAATGTGAGACACCAATCTTGGTTTTGGAAGCAATTTTGAGTGATTCTCTCCATTTGTCTACATTTGTTTTGACTGTTTTGAGGTTCTATCAATGTGTACTTGATTTTCAGGTTGGAGTCCGTACTCAGACAGTGTTTCACACGTGTGAAACAATAAAGTACACTTACCTTCAATTAATTATTGTTCTTGTTAGGATTTTGTGTCTAGAATTGATCTAGATTGATCTTAATCTGAAGTAGATTGATAGATCAAGTAATCTAACAACCAATCCCTCTTGAGGATCAGATAAGGATCCACTCTTGGTCCTTTTTGTACTTTTTGCACATGGTATCAGAGCCTAGTACAAGAGGTTTTGTTGAAATTGATAGGGTTAATCCAAATTAAAGCCAAAATTAGCAATTTTTTGGAAACTAGTCAAATTTTGGGTAGCGAGTTGGATTTGATAGATATTCTCAAAATTTTTGGACCATAACTTGTTGTGGGCTGTAGGAACCCGTTTCACACGTGTGAGGCCGTACAGCTCCGGTTTTGGCTAAGAAAATTCAAAAATTTGTACAATTTGACTCACACACCCAATTTGAGTGATTTTTGCTGCAAAATCAAGCATTTTCTATACAGAATCTAATCCCTTGATTAGTTCTTGGATTAGATCAGCCAAGAAATTAAATTTGAAGCTTGAATTAGGTGCATTAATCGATTATCTCTGATTTTTTGAGTCCATGTTGAAGTTGAGAGAGATTTTGCTAAAAATCATAGATTAAAGAGTGATATGCAAGGTGAGAGGTTGAAATCCATTGTACCATCACTCTAGATTTGTTCAAGAGTGATAGGGTCAAGTTTAGAAGCATCAATTTGCTAGAAAACATCCTTGGATCTGTCCTCCAAGTGAAACCTCTCAGAGTTTCTAGTGCATATAGAGCATCTATGCGAAACTTTTGTAGAATTTGACATAGATTGGCTTAAATTGAGAGTTCTAGAAAAGAGATTGAGATCCAAGTCACATTGTTCAACCCTACTCAATTTGTTTGAGTGATTGTAAGGTTTGAAAAGAGTCATTAAGGTGTCTATGGCAAATGTGTAGAGAGAGATCCAATTTTCTAAGAGTTCCTTCCTTTGTAGAAGGCAAGATCTAGAAGCTCATTTTGTGTTGTTATTGGTGGAGAATTTGTATTCTCCTAGGTGATCAAATCTTTCTAAGTGGCATTAGCTATTTGAAGCACAATATCTTAGTGAGAAAAATCACAACTTTTGATTTTGAATTTCATTCCAAGTCTTAAAAGGCAGAGTAATTGGTGGAATCCAATAGGAGTGATTGAATTCAATTTGTTGAGCAAAAATTGACATAGTATGCATGAAACTCAAATTAGTTCTATTCAACTTTCTTTGTGAGAGTGTGAGGATCAATTTGTGATCCCATTTGATGTCTAGAATGAGGAGGAGTCCATATTTGAGTATTCATGTATGGTTGAGATCTTTGTGAATCTCTAGTTGTCTAATTTTTAAGCTTTGTGAAAAATTGGTGGTATAGTTTGTTTTCATCAAATCAAATTCATTCTAAATCTCAAGAGTGAGATTATTTGGGTCAAGAGTGAGTCCAAAAGAAGTGATTAAGTTTGATTTTCATGTGTTTGAAACAAATCCATCTTTTGTTCAAGAATCTCAAGTGTTGAGAGAACTAGTCAAGTGAAAAGGAAAATCTAGGTGTCAAATATTTTTCATATCCATTTCAACTTTCAAAAGAAAGAGTCATTGGTATTTGATGATTCCAATAGGATATTGGATCTGATTTCTTTAGTGATTTGATTCAAAGATTGTGTGCTTTTGTCTTAGTGATCAAAGCAAAGTTTCCAAGTGACTAGTCATTACTGTGAAGATTGATTCTTAGGTTTGTGAGCTAGATCTTTTGTAGATCCTTCTAGATTGTTGAAGATGTTCAAATCTAGTCTCTTGAAAGTCACAAATTACATTTGTAGAATCATATCACAGGTTTTTATTCACATGGCATCAATAAGTGGCATCCTAGTGAAGGAAAGAAAGGATCCTGAGTGCAACCTTTGTGGCAAGGGAGGATATTTTTTCTCAAGATGCTACAAAAAGAAGACCAGTTTATCCAAGGAGAACCAAAGCAAGGGGGCCAAGGTGAAGGATGGAGCTTCAAGTTCAAAATACAAATACAAGAAGGACAAGTCCAAGGAAAGGTGTTTCCTTTGTGGAAAGGTGAATGAGGCTTGGAGTCTCACAAGGACTTGCAAGATTTGTCTTCAAGAGTCCATCACAACACATGTCAAATCTTTTGAAATTTTTCATTTGGAAGTGCATTGTTTGGTTCAAGATGCAAAGATAGATGTCACTTTCATGAAAGTAACTTGGATTTATTTTATGTCCTTGGAAAGTATTTTGCATGGAACTTTAGATAAGTTCAAACTTATTGTTATGATCCAAGAGAAATTAATCAAGAATAAGGAGCATCAACCACAAAATGAAAATAATTTCATTTATGCTCTCATGTCAACTTATGAAGATCTATTTTGCTTTGAAGAGATTTTTGTATCTCAAAGGTGGCTTAAGGCAACACTAGTTGAGTGTGATGCCTTAAAAGATAGCAAAATAAGTTTTCCTTGTAAGCTTACATTAGTTATGAAGTCAAGGAAATGGAAATATCTTCATAATGTAGGATCTTTTGGTTTCAATAAGATCATGAATGATGTGTTCATTCATAAAGATGAAAATTGTAAGTTTTCAATCCTAAAGGCAAGTTGTAAACTTCTTATGAGAATAAGTGAAGCATCCAAAGTGGACACTTATATCCATAAGCAAGTAGTTAGCCTTATTGAGTAGCAAATGCCTTTTGATTTCAATATTAATCATGCCAAGTTGTGGTGATTTTTGGACTTATGTTTCTAGCATAAGTAATTTTGATAATCATAGGAAGTGCATATTTTGTGGTCATAGTTGTTGTGATCATTATGAGACATGGAGGTCTCAGATTTCCATCAAGAAGGAGCATCATGAAGAGGATCTTAAGGAGTCATCTCAAGGTTCAAGTGTGCCAAGAATTGAGGAGGAGAGACCTTCTCAAGTTGTGATTCCAAAAAGAAACTCAAGAAACATGGTTGAACCCATGTGGCTCACATTTCAAGGGAAAGAGGAGCATATCTCATGTGAAGGAGCAAGCCTCAAGGTCAAGCATCTACATGAAAATTGGAAGGAATCAATTTTGGAGGTGCTAGGATGGTGCAAAGCTCTCAAGCTCATCAAAGATGTCAACATCAAAGAAACACTATCATGGATATGGTGATTTCAGATCAACATCAAGCTCATTGGCTGATCTTCACACCTTTTGAACCAACAAAGACCAATTCAGCCCATGGAGTCAAGTTCAAGATCATCATGTTTTCCATCAAGCTAGATTTACCAAGCTAGATTTTTGAGGAGGGTGAAAAATGCAAAAATAAGCTTGGTAGAGGCCAAAAATCTTGTATATAGGATGTTTACACATGTGTGGAGCCTGTTCCCACGTGTGAAAATAGTGTACTTGTCATGTACCATAATCATATAGGTTGTACATATGATTTAATTCAAGTTCTAGTGGCTAAATAAGCCAAAAACTAGTTTTCTAGACATATGACACATGGCATCAATCTATTGATTGCATGAGCCACATCCTTTAGTTAGGTGTCACATCCCATGTGTAGAGGACAGCTCACATGTGTGGAATAAGCTGAAGTAGACGAATTTTGACTTCTAGAAGATTTTCAAGTAGATCTCCATATAGAAGAAAAATGGACCAAAAGTGCTCAAAATAGAAGGTTTTGTCCAAGTGTCAGTTTTGCATGATGAACCATCATATGACAAAGCACCTTCACACATGTGGGATCAAAGGGATGATCAGTACCACAAGCTCCCATTTATTGTATATATAGAGCCACATTTGGCCATAATCAATGTGAGACACCAATTTTGGTTTTGGAAGCAATTTTGAGTGATTCTCTCCATTTGTCTACATTTGTTTTGATTGTTTTGAGGTTCTATCAATGTGTACTTGATTTTCAGTTGGATTCTGTACTCAGACAGTGTTTCACATGTGTGAAACCATAAAGGACACTTACCTTCAATTAATGATTGTTCTTGTTAGGATTTTGTGTCTAGAATTGATCTAGATTGATCTTAATTTGAAGTAGATTGATAGATCAAGTAATCTAACAACCAATCCCTCTTGAGGATCAGATAAGGATCCACTCTTGGTCCTTTTTGTACTTTTTGCACAAAAACCTGTCAGAGTACGAACTCCAACCTGAAAATAAAGTACACTATGATAGAAACTCAAATCATTCGAAACAAATGAAGACAAATGGAGAGATTGACACAAAATTGCTTCCAAAACCAAGATTGGTGCTTCATGTTGATTATGGCCAAATATGCCTCTATATATACATTTCTTGGAGCTCGAGGTACTGATCATGCATCAGATCTCACACGTGTGAGGATGCTTTGTCATATGGTGAAGCATCATGCAAAATTGACACTTGGATCAAACTTTCTATTTTGAGCACTTTTGGTTCATTTTCCTACTATATGGAGATCTACTAAGAAATCCTCAAGAAGTCAAAACTCACCTACTTCAGCTTATTCCACACGTGTGAGCTGTCCTCTACACATGGGATTGACACCTAACCTAAGATTGTGGCTCATGCAATCAATAGATTGATGCCATGTGTCATATGATAGAAAACTAGTTTTTGGCCTTTTTAGCCACTAGAACTTGAATTAAATCATATATACAACCTATATGATTATGGTACATGACAAATACACTAATTTCACATGTGGAAACAGGCTCCACACATGTGTAATCATCCTATATATTACATATTTGGCCTTGACCAAGCATATTTTTTGCATTTTTCACACGACCGAGACAATAGCCCATGCAGTGTGGGACTTTTACTATATGCACAATATTTCTTTTTTTTTCATTAGATTTTGTTGTGCCATCTCTGAGAGCTTGTGATGCTTGAGCTATGGTGATTGTGTTTGTGATTTGTATATTGCACTATATCCTCAATAATTTAACTCACACACCATGTACTTTGGAATGAAACCGATTCTTCTCTTTATCTTCTTTCTACATGCTTGTGTACTTGAACTTAAGTTTGAGAAAAGGAGCATGTGCTTGAACTTAAGTTCAAGCATAGATCTTTGTCAAGTTTGTGTGAGTGAACATAATTTTAAGTATAAGACCTCATAAGACCCGAAATTACTAAATTAATGTCTAAGTGTAAAAAACAATACCCTGTAGCAATGTATGGAATGTCCAAAAGATGTTATGCATGTTCCTACTACTACATACTTGACTCACACTCAAGGACACCAACAAACCACTTGACTTACATGCTCAAGCTTAGGTTTGACAACACAAAGTATCACGCAAAAGCAATGCTCACATAAAGAGTTTGTCACACTCTTATCCACCTAGATTGTCACCCATCCGACTTGAGCACAAGTGGATTGCATGCAAGATTAGGTTGAAACAGATAGTTAGCCTAGAAGATCATAGAATGGACCGACCCCTAGGATAGATGTAAACTAAGGTAGATAGTTAAATAGCCCAAATAGAATGCTAGGTTAGCTAGTGGAGTAGATTAGCTTAGATTAGCCTAAGGTAGAAGTTTTAGGTGATTTAAATAAGTTAGATCAGATTTGATTGTAGATCAACCCGGTTAAATTAAGAAGTTGCCCCGGCCCCTTAGCATAGATAGGTGATAAGTTTTAGAATAGGCAGCAACTGGCTAGGTAGGTTAGCAAGTACCCATGAAACCCTCTATACAATAAATCCTGCCTTGTATAAATTGTTGTGCCTTGTACAGAATCATTGTGAAAATCCCAGCCCTACTCACCCTCTCTCATCATCCTTGTACAAATGCCCAGAGGTACTCCGAACGGTTTGTAAACAGCCATTCTGTTACTTTGAGTAGTCACTATCCTTGTCATTGTTGTCCTTTGTTGCACTTCAATGCATGATCAAATTTGTCTAGGGAAATTTCGGTCGAAACACAAATTAGGCTCATTTCGGACAAAAATTGCTAGTTTTAGTAAACAACGAGATGTTCTGATTAGAAAATCTTGTAAATCTAGCAGCCAGTTGGAAAATGGATTGTGCACAGTGTAAATATTGGTGATTTAGCATTGATTGGACCACTGTCCAAAAATGACAGTAGGCAAGTTATAAACTCCTTATATATACGAGAGAAAGTTATCACATTTCCACTTGATTATTCGCACTGATTACTCGTCCGATTACTCGTGCCTTGTGTTTATTTTCCTACCATCACTCTCCTGTTATTACTCATCTGTTATTACTCGTGCCTATCCATTACTCGCCCGATTACTCGCGCCTTGTCTGATTACCCGCTTGTGTATAACTCGCCAACAATATATAACTCACCCTCAGACCCAATACATTATTGTACTGCCACACCTGCTGGATCCAGCCATTCCCCCAGCCTGTCTACATCCTCACACACCTCAACCTCACCATCCATGTCCCAGCAGACCGGATCCACCTCTTCATCCTCCCCATCCTCATCCACATCCCCCAGCCGAGAGGAGGGAGAGACATCTCCTCGATCTACCCGCCAACCTGCTGCTCGTGTTGCGCGTGCACCTTCGTAGTACACCATCCTTCCCTTACTCACGAAGCAAGAGACTGTCACTCTTCGCATTGACGGTTGCCTCACAATCCTGACTGTGGCCTCCATAACATGCAAGTGCCCCTTTTCCAAGACCTTACCCTAGTCCAACAGGCGTTTTCCACTTTGCCACTGAACTTTTACCGGACCATGTGATCCCCCTCAACCCGCAACTAATTTTCATTGCTCTCACGCTTCCACACTCCGCTAACCTGCCAGCCACCCGTGCCCTGGCCAAATACGACATTTCTTCGTTTCTCCATCCAAACCAAGACGACGTTAAGACCAAAACCAATGACGGATACCTGATCTCAAGGCTCAAGAATCCAAACCTCCATGATGCGATATATTTTCTATCCACCACCATCAATGTTAGTTTGCACCGCCCTCTTCGTGTGTCCAAGCAGGTCATCGTCATGACTACCATGATGGGAGGACCAGACACAATCTATGATTGGGCCTCGTTTCTTGTAAAAGAGTTACAGGCTGCTTTCAAGCGCCCCTCATGGATCACCTGTGGTGGTCTTATCACAGTGATCGCCTACACCTATCTAGAGAATCTAGGTGTGAAAATGCCCCCAACATCCTCTCCATTTGCCAACCTCTCATCGCAAGATGCTCTCACACAACTGTTGGCCAGCCAACTGTCGTCCACCTTCACCTCCTCTCCTACGCCTTCCACTCCAGCACACACTAGCCCAGCACATACTAGCCCCATTCACTCTTCCCCCATAATTCAGATCGTATCCCCTATGCATAGCCCTATCTGGCCTAGATTACTTCCCCTATCTTTATTGTTGTCTCAAGCCCCATTGCATCCACCATCGCATCTGTCTCAAGCCCCGTCTCATCCGCCATCACCACTCTTGCCATCGTCACCTCATCCCCCTTATTTGTCTCTATTCCACTCATTTATTCTCATGTTCGCTCCACTCTCATTTCTATCATCACTGTTCCACTCACCTCCGTTGTCACCCCCATAGTTACACCTATTTCCACCACCATTGTTTCTTCGTCAATCACCACCATCTCTGTCACTACACCCCTTCAACCACCCCTTGTAACTCTGCCACCATTGGCCGGTTGGGATACTCAGGCACTGGGTTGATGGACCGCCTTAACGGCCTCCAGAATCAACTTTAGCAGATGCTCTTTGAAAGAGCTATTGAGCAATCTCACGGCCAAGTGGTGGCGGGGCAAACGCTGCAGGCCTTGACTGATCAGGTCACGCAGTTGAATATAGAGAGAGAGAAAGAGAGAAAAGAGAATCAATAACTGGTCCATCAATTGATCGAGCAGCTCAAAAAAGCAAAGTAGGCAGCTCAACAATAGCAACAACATATGGACAACCTCAAGTCCCAGATCCTCCAAGAGAAGACCGCCCGACAAATTTATCAATCCGACCACCAACACCTTGTCCTCAAACAAATAGCGCTGGAACAAGAACGGGAATCTCTCCAAGTCTCTGAGCGATCACTCAAGGACTACGTCTGCCAATTGGAGCGTGATGTCTCAAAGGAGCGCACAGAGAATCAGTAGGCCCAGACCAACTTCCAAACTCAACAGGCGGCCTTGGAAATGAAAGTTCAACAAGTAGACCAGCAGGTGCAGAGGCCTTCCAGGCTATCCTAGATCAAATGGTAGCCACGATAGAAGATGAATCATCGGCCACTCAAAAGTTATAGAGGAAGCATGCCAAATATTATAAGGACCATTCTAGAACATACCAAGATCAACGAAAGCTTCATGACGTTGAGCTCCGCAGCAAGAATACCGCGCTGGCAGCCCTACGCGCCACGTTCCAAGAAGACAAGCGAGCGCTCCAGACAGTAGAAGGCCAACTAAGGATCCTCAAGAAGCAGTTCAACGCCATTCTAGAGTTTTCCACTACTCTAGATGGTAATTTACCCTTTATTTTTCAATATTTGATTAGACTAGATTTTTATTATTTTTCTCTACCTTTCTCCCCCGGCTTCTCCTCTCTCTAATTCAGATCTCATTCACATTAATCAGATTGCATTGGAGGTCAACAAAAATATTTTTATTTTTGCCGTCCTTACTGGCTTTATCCAGGTTAAGGATTTTGGCTATTTTTGCGATGTTTTCAGGAGTCCTCCGCTCCGCTTTGTAGTCGGCCTTTGTGCCATCATTAATTTTCTGCACGATCGACGCTTCCAATTGGAGCTAGATTATATGCATCAACCCCCCTCCCTCTTTATTCCACCTCCATTTATCCCTTCATCTTCACAACACCAGCAGGTACGGTATGCACCAGAGTACCAGCCAATAGGCTCGGAGAAGCCTTCTGACACCCTCGCAGAGCATATTAAGCATTGTCAAACCACCGTCGCCACACTTCCTAACGCTCTTCGCCTTGCCTTCAATGAGCTCAGAGCCCTTTATTACAACTGTCACCAATATCACTCAACCACACTCATTGTCTACTATAATGCGGCCTTGGCTCACTATAATGCCATTGTCCGATATCCATCCATCCAGCATTCTTGCCAGATTTCTGACTTTCCATTCATCGAATCCGCCTCTACCTTCGACTACCACCAACTTCAGCTAACCTTTCCTCACTTTGACCTTCAAACTGGCGGAGATCACACCTTTGACTAGGATCTTCTATATGACTCTCAGACAGAAGCCACTACAACCTCTCAGATCGATCCTAGCATGCCCGCACTCGAGATTGCATCTCCTCCTCATGGCCTCTCACCAGCTCGCGCTAATTCTCCTCCTCGTGCCTTTTCTCCACCTCTCACCTCTTCTTCTCCACCCAAATCTGATCTTCCATCAACTTCCATAGTTCCTCCTAACCCAGTGGACAACCTCCTTGATCCTATGGTGGTACACAAACATTGGTACAATAAAGTCTTTACGATACCTGACTCCAAATGGTCGGCCCTCTTCGAAAAGAAATATCTAGACATCACCACCAGAGGTGGCTATACACTACCAGAAAAGCTCGAGGAGCTACTTAAAAAGAAGCCAGCTGACATCCTTTCACTCTTATATTCTCAACCAGAGTGGAGGAAGGCAGCACTTCTACACAAATCCGAGCTCATCAAAGAATATCTTACAGCTCCGGTGGTTTGCATACCACCCACTACCCCAAAGACGGTCATGGTTTGCACTCAAAACTCCAACTGTAGGGGCTTACAACTGGTCGATCATTAATTCTACAAAAGGTTGGAGTACAGCGGTTGAATTCCAAAGAGCCCTCAACCGATTTCTCACTTAAGCGGCTAATTAACCAGACCCTATTGTTCGGGAGGCCTACTACAATGGTGAAATCCTTCTGACGGCTAGCAAAGTCGAGGCCAAGTGGGACCTATGCTTTGGAGAGTATTGCTTTGACCCGAACCTGACTTTCAAAATGACGGCAATAGTGGATCGGCTACCCCTATACCAGACCTACCATTGGCTATCGTCAACATCATTTGTCAATATAGCCCGGTTGGAAAGATGGTATACTACACAGTTTTGGAAAAATATGCATATGGCATTCGGCCCAGTTCACTCGCAATCCATCCATCGCAGCCAATTGTGGTCCAGATTTGTCCGTACAGTTACAAACACCCATCGCAAAAACCGTGATGCCGAAGATGCCAAGGGCAAACAGTTGGAAAAGAGTCAATAAAACAACTTACTTTCAAAAAAAAAAAAAAGTCCTAAAAAGGCATACACAGACTCAACTTTATTTTTATTGTTTTTCACCGTTCTTTCTCCTCTTTATTTTGTTTTTATTTATTCCCATGTGCATATACCTCCTCACTTTTCGCCACATTTTTTTCCCTTCCTGTTCATATGCCTCTTTTCCCTATTTCTCAACAGTTTCACATCCATGCATGCCAACGCCAATGACATACGCAGGTGCCAAGGGACTGTCACTAAAATTGCAATGGGGGCATGTTAGAAGATTTCGGTGAAGATTCTTCTAACGGATGATTCTAATAAAGATTTTTCTAACAATGTTATCATGTCATTGAACTACGCCAAGGAACGTTGACGAATAACCAGAAGGAGTTCCAGATTCCAGATTTATCGGGAAAGCCAATGTTAGAAGGTCAACGAGATTGTAGACCGGCCGACGAGCAAAAACAAAGCCTAGCGTCTCCCCAACAAATTTTATGACAACGGGAATAAAAACATGGCCAAGTCAGCATAAGAATTAGATCTATTAGTAATATAATGTCAGACACCCTGAAGTGGTGCACTGTACTCGTAAGCCAAAGGCGCGAGAAGTAGAGATAGATCTAAAATACCGATGGGCCAAAATGTGAAAGGACCAAGTAGTTCTAGAATGTTTTTTGGTTTTTAAAAACTTTTATGATAGTCAAGTTATCATGGCACATGGTTTTTGGGTGAACCAAAAACCCTAACCCTAACTTTGTCTATAAGTAGAGATGTGACACCATTTTGTATTCACTTTCCATTTGCAAGAATAGATAGAGAGAGAGAGAGAGAGAGAGAGAGAGAGAGAGAGAGAGAGAGAGAGAGAGAGAGAGAGAGAGAGAGAGAGAGAGAGAGAGAGAGAGAGAGAGAGAGAGAGAGAGAGAGAGAGAGAGAGAGAGAGAGAGCAAAGCCTAATCCTCCTACCTTTTCTTTTATGTGAAGTCCTCTTTTTCCATTGTATGTTTGGTTGTGGAATAATGAATGTTTGTTTGTGTTTCCTAATCATGCTATCACAATAAAAAAGATCATTAGCACAAGCTTTCATGCTCCTAATCCACAAAAACACACAAGAGTAAAATAGAAGTTAAACACATTCTTGAGAAATCACTATGATCGATTAGTTAGTCTACTTCCATTGTTCCCCTCCCACGAGAAGCTAAGCCTCAAGAGGAGAAGGTTTAGAGCTCAAGGAGCCTAAACAGTCCAAGAAAAGCCAAGATCCAAGAAGAGGATCCAAGGAGAGTGTCAAGCATCCAAACTGAGCCATTCCACCATCAGATCAAATGCCAAGATTGACACCCTTGGTAGGCTTAGTTCCCATTTAGATCTGTAGTTTAACCCCCTCCCCATTGGATCGAAGCCCGTACTACACGACAACTCACCTAGTTGGAGATCCAAACCCTAACCTTGTCCTCTTGATCACTACGAAAAGGGAGGTATGAAAAGGGTCCAACAAGCTTCGAATGTGATACTGTAATAAATGTACAGTTAGTCAGTTTATTATTTTCAATAGTGGTCGAGATGTGAACCACTATCGTTATATCAGGCAAGCATTGGCCACATGTAGGGAAATTAGACTGTACAGTTTATTTTTTGTGAAATTTCACACATGAGGGAATGCCCTAAAGTGTGTGAATGATCTCCTAAGCAAGCTTATGCACAATGCTAGATTGAATTCCAAGATCTAGATAAAAAAAATAAGGCGTAGAGGCAAAGATAGATGCATATGTTGATAACCAGAGTACATACACTTGAAACAAAGTGATCCTTGAAAAAACTAAGTATAATTAAGCTATTCTCCTACCAAGATTGACACCCTTGGCAGAGAGAGAATAGAGATAATTCAAAATTAGGTAGAGAGAGAAACAAGCAAATGTCACAATACAAAGGTTTGACTCAAAAACTCAACATACATAATGATCATAAGGAGAAGTACATATAGAGTTTGTGGAGATCCCTCCTTGCATGCTATTGGACCGCTAATCATAGCCTCTTAAATTCTATTCGACCCCTAATCATAGCCTCTTCAATTCTATTGTACCCCTAACGAAGATCTCTTGTTTCCTATTGGACCCCTTGACCAAGGCCTACTCTTTGACTTCATCACTCATAAAATTACATTATCACAAGTGTCAAAATCCTATTCATATGCCTCTCTAGCTCAAGATTGCATCATAGCTCACTTTTGGCTCAATAGAGGCATTACATGTGGATTTTGCCAATTTGCCATTGATTTATAGATCCTCCAATACAAGCAAGCTCCCTATGAGTATCTTTCACTCTCAACACATAATTAGTGGCACTCTCATCACTCTTTTGAGAACTTTGGAAGATTTGATTTCTAAGAGTGAGGAGCCTAGAGGTATTTTTGGCTTCATAAATAGCTTTGAGAGTATCCCAAGCTTGTTTGGCCGAGTTGCAATCACCAATCTCTTTCAAAATCTCATTAGAGACATCAATCTTGATAAGGTGCAGAGCCATCCTAGCTCTCTTCTTGTACGTTTGTACTTCTTGAAGGACTTGAGGCTCCTCCTCAATCCCAAGTACAATATCCATCACATCTTGGAGTGTTAGAATGGACTCCATCTTCAACTTCCAAATAGAATAATTGGAAGTGGAAAGCCTTTCACAAGGCTCCAATAGATAGAAACCCATTGAGGCCATGATCTTGTGAAGGCTTCTTGTGAATTGGACAAAAAAGTGTTGCTCTCTCTCTTATTATAGGACTCAAAGAGGGTGTGCTACCAATTCCTATGCAAGATCTTGCAACAAATTGTGAGGAATTTCACTAGCTCTACCAATCTCTACCAAACAAGATCAAAATCTCTTCAAATGATTGAGTATGGGCAAATTGAGGACCAAACACACTTAGCACGTGTGAAGTACACTTAGAAACCAAATTTGACTTGAATACAATGATTTTGTATGAAACAAATTGGCAAAGATCTCAAAACATTGCCTAAATCTCAAGTAGGCAGCATTGGCAAGCATAGAAGTGTGATTTTTGATCAAACAAGCAGAAGAGAGTCATAAATAAAAGTGTCCAACCAGGTTGGGTGCCCTACCCACCTTGATTCAATTGACTATAACTTTTGATTGGGAGATCCAATCACTATGAAGTCAATTGCTACACAAACTAGACTCAAATAGCTTTCAAACTAGCTATCAAGCATCAGATTTGGCTCACATGATGAGACTGAATTTTGCTATCCTTCACACATGTCTGAGCAGGGAAATCCATACAATATCATAAATGTTTCAATCCTTATGATAATGAACCATTTTGATCAAGAAATGCTTGAGATAGCATGGGAGATGCAAACAAGTCTCTCTAGATCTAGATTTTCAACAAGTTTTTGGAACGTTGGATGAAACAAGCATCAAAGGCTTAGGTAGGCTCTGATACCATGTGAAATTTCACATGTGTGGGGATTCTCTAAAGTTTGTGAATGATCTCCTAAGCAAGCTTATGCGCTTGTTGATGGATGCTAGATTGAATTCCAAGATCTAGATCAAAAAACTAAGGCATAGAGGCAAAGATAGATGCATATGTTGATAACCAAAGTACATACACTTGAAACAAAGTGATCCTTGAAAAAACTAAGTAAAATTAAGCTCCTCTCCTTGGGTAGAGAGAGAGTAGAACTAATTCAAAATTGGGTAGAGAGAGAATGTTAAACAAGCAAATCTCACAATACAAAGGTTTGACTCAAAAACTTAACATACATAATGATCATAAGGATAAATACATATAGAGTTTGTGGAGATCCCTCCTTGCATGCTCTGGACCCCTAATCATGGCCTCTTCAATTATACTCGACCCCTAATCATAGCCTCTTCAATTCTATTGGACCCCTTGACCAAGGCCGACTCTTTGACTTCATCACTCATCAAATTACATTATCACAAGTGTCAAAACCCTATTCATATGCCTCTCCAGCTCGAGATTGCATCATAGCTCACTTTTGGCTCAATAGAGGCATTACATGTGGATTTTGCCAATTTGCAATCTATGCCAATTTTTGGCCCTATCACAACTCTACACAAAGAAGCTTGACATAAAAACTTTATGAAATTCCTAAAGCTATGATAACCTATTTTACACATGTGGGAACATGCTCCACACATGTGAAATGTACTTCACAAACATAAAAGACATGAAATTGCCAAGCTAGATTTTTGTCAATTTTTCACATTTTTGACGGCATTTTCTATACTCAGAGGCATGTCCTGATTTTGTCAATCTTTTAGCCCATGTTGGGCCTATTAGTTAGAAAGGTGCCATTTTTTAGTGTGTTGACAGCCCATGCATGTTGGGGCTTTTAGTATATGTATAGTTTTCTCTTTGTAAACAATAACTTTTGTTGTGCCATCTTTGAGAGCTTGTGAGGAGTGGCTATGCTGATTGATTCTTGTGATATCTGTACTAGATTCTATAGGAATTTCAACTCATATCTCGAATACTAAGATGTAATTAAAGCACTAAAGTGCATCTATATATGACATGATGAGCAAACTAAGGAGTCCTATTATCCATTTGAATGACACATGGACATCAATTGAAATGTGTTGTTTGATGACATAGATTTGTGAAAAGGATAAAAATAGCAAAGATCTATCTAAGATCCCTATTGAGGATGAAGTTGAGCAACCACGTCAAATTGCAAAAGAGAAGAAGTTGAAGGATGTGGTGCCCCTCCAATTGATAAATGAGATGGAGGAAAAATAACTGGTCTAGATAAAGAAAAATCGAGATTGCAGGTAGGAAGCGCAAGGGGGAAGATATACCTTGGAATACCTCCTCATCTTGTAGTGATGCACCTCAACATAAGCTAACAGATGACATAGTCTAGCGAAAAGAGAGAGCTACATCAATCCACATGAGAAAGGAGAAAGCTTGAGAGATTCTAATTAAATATCATGTTTATGAGTAACATTATTCAGTCCAAATAATGCATAAAGAAGCCAAATATGATGAGATCTAGAAATGCAAGAGGAGATAGACTCCATCAAGCATCATGAAACATGGGAGATAGTTAATTTTTTGAGGGTAATAAGAACATTGGCAACAAATGGGTGCTCAAGACCAAACAAAAGAGGAGACGTCATGAATGGGCATGCACAAAGTAAGGACATGGACTATGATGAGGCAATTGCTATCGTAGCTTAGAGGAATACCCTTAATATGATAATTGCATTGGTAGCTATGTTTGGATGGAGCCTGTATCAAATGTTAGAACATTAATTCCACTTCAAATCCCATTCAATCCATTTGCCTGTGTATATGTTACCAGCTATTCCTTTCAGGTATCCACAACAGAGTCTTAGATATGGTTATTTACTCAAGAATCTGATGCAAATGAAGAACTTGCAGAAATACATGCAAGTTTGAGACAGGTTCATCTACACTACACAAAATCAACCGAATCAGTCAAAGGAATGCCAAAGAATCACCACTCCGAGAATCAAATCCTTCAATAGTCAATGATCCTTTGATAGTCGACAATTCCTCGACTCAACAATCCTTTGATAGTTGACAGTCAACATTGTCAACTCGACACTATTTGGAAGATGCTCGAACTTAATGGCTACAACTCAAGTCTCAAGGACTATTATTACTACTAGTGAACGGGACTTCATGCCCGCTTCACTATATGAACAACCTAAAGATTGACGTATAATAGACTAACTGTGTTGTGTATATATATAAAGTTAGATGCACAAATACATATACAAGGAGCCTAGATGTATTGATCTATCAGATCACATGTATCGCAACAGTAATGTATTTGTTGAGATGCCTACCACTATCGTCCAGTTCTAAGTTGTTCTTCTAGGCCTATAAATTGATAAGTAGATTTTCTTCCAAAAATCTCATGAACATTCGCACAACTTTAATATACTATGTGCTCTTCAATTACTATGTGATTATTTGAATGATTATTGTTATTTCTGCTTTTGATTGTGAATCAAATACTCCTTATTCTCCTTGTGTGTCTCATCAATTGAGTTGAAGTGCAGAATCATGATTAGAATCATGATTGTCCTTGATGCCTTTGAAATATGTACCTATGGTTGTCTAAGACAACTGCTGACTCATTGATTAATCGATTGGTTCTATTGTGATAGATGATTCTAAACATGGTGCTCTTTTATTATGGATCTAGAGTAGTGCCAATCTAACATGATAGTCTAATAGTATCGTCCGACGCTTCGGACTATTGCCCATCATGAACTTCCGTGTTTCACACCTTCCAATATCAGATGGACCTAAAATCAAGGTTTTTGAATGGGGACCTTGAATGGGGACCTTGAAGAGGCGGTTTTAATGTAGTAGCCAAGTAGATTCATTGTGACAAGCACAGAGGACAACATATGTAAGTTGAAGATGGCCTTATATGGGTTAAAACAAGTGTCTTGTGCTTGGTATAGTTACTTTGATGAGTCTGTGTTCTCTAGGAGCTTGGTACACGTTTCTTTAGATTCCAATCTTTATTATTTTTGCCCTCTAGAATCACTCTAGTTGTACTATACATAGATTATTTTGTGATTGCAAATAATGTTGTGGAGCTGATTAGGGCAATAAAGATAGATTTGTCTACTAGCTTTGACATGATAGGTTTAGGTCTTATGCACTACTACCTTGGGATAGAGCTTTGGCAAAATATTGATGCTATTGCACTCATGCAAATGAAGTTTGTGAATGGAATTCCTAAGTGTTTTAGGATGAGTGATAGCAAACCAATCTCTACACCAAATGAAGTTGATAAAAAGTTGCCTAGTGAGGATGAGAGTGATCTAGTGGATGCAACATTATTTCTTCAACTAGTTTCATGCTTCACTTATCTAATTACCACATGACGTGACATTAGTTATGTTGTTAGCCTAATTAGTCAATTTATGACAATACCTAGGTAGGTGCATTGGAAAGCTAAGAAGAAGATTATTTATGATGTTAAGGGCACAACAACTTATGGCTTGAGATTTGAGAGACAACACTTTTGCCTCTTGCTTTTTGACGAAATTTTCAGCCTTTAGAAAGCTAAAAATTTGTACTTTCAAAAATCTGATTTTTGAGTATTTTAAGCAAAGAAACCAAAAATTTTAGAAAGCTTGGAAGAATTAACATGTTGAATATTTCTTGGTATGTTTTTTGTATAATTCGAATGCAGTTTCACTTTCAATTTGACAGTTTTGTATTTGTGCTTTCAAATTTATGAGCCATGATTGTTTCCCATTTTTTATGGCCATTAAGTAGGCTGTCTTTTTGGCGTAAAAAGGAAAATACGGTGTGCAAACTATTGTCTCAATTCTTTAAGTGCTGCTAACCGTATGTTAACAATTGTATGTTAACGTTTGAGCCTAGAATCTAAGCAAAAGCTGTCATTTGGCTAATTAAACTCTCAATAAGCATAGCATTAGTAGCAGGTGTGGCAGATTATTGTGTAAAAACATGATGCTTAATAATCCGGAATGCGTCATCACTGAAAAACAGAAATATCGTGAAGGTCACCTTTCAAGTGCCCTTCATCCAATCTCCATAAAAGACGTTGATGTCTCTGCTGAATTCCAAACAATTCTTTAAATAGATTTTCTTAATGTTTTCTGACAATTTTTCATTCGCAGGCAGCCCGTCCAACTGCATCATCTTGCAGCTACCGACACTACACCTGCCCAATTCTGGAAACCTGTCTGCCGATCTTTCTTCAATCCTGTTTCACTGCAACGCCACCTAATCTCGTCAGTGACACAATGATCAAGCAAGGTTCAGGTTTTTATGTATACATTCACCAGAATTTACAAGGCAGAGATGGAAGAGGTGCCCGTCATGACAAATTAAAGGGCTCGCCGGGCTCGCCCTTGCAATTTGTTCAGGCCCGTTATATAATACTTTCAAGGTTCTATTCACTTTTTTCTGTAACCTAAAAAAGTGAATCAACTAGAAACTAAAGAACAACCTGTAAGACATTAAATTTCCTGCAAAAGCTTTTTTGTTTAAATTCAGATTGTGTTTTTATGTGTTTTTCAGATTGTGTTTATGCCAAGAATTCATGGAAAAGTCACAGAACATAGCTGTGCTGAATTAAATAAAAGAAAGTTTTGTTGTAGAAGGTGGTTGGAAAACTGCCAGAACGTAGAACTACCCTGCTACAGCCGCTATCAACCTTCTTTTACTGATTGCTAAGCTTTACTAAAGCTTTTGATTAATCAAAACTTGGTAAACCTTCAGATAATCTAAAGAGTTGTAAAAAAACCCTGAAACCTACAAGAAGGAAGTTCTAAAAACAAGTAACCCTCCAAGCAGACCTGCAAAAGAAATGTGGTAACTTTTTTTTGGCAGTACTAGAGGCGCACTACAGGGTGCAGGCGCCCTCTCTCTCTCTCTCTCTCTCTCTCTCTCTCTCTCACACACACACACACACACACACACACACACCTGCTACATGTTTTTGGTTGACCTGCAGGGATCAACGCGAAGGAGGCCCTAGGCTCGAGCTAGCTGATCAGCTATCAGGGAGGCCCAAGCTGGCATGGAGAGATGATTATTTTTTCTTTTTTCGTAATGCAATTCTAATGGCCATAATCAGTTACTTGTTTCCTTGTTTCCGATATTTTTAAGGTAGTTGTTTAGTGGTAAACTGATTTGTTGTATTGAATTGTCATGTGCCATACCTCTCAATCCAAGCCAAGGAAGCTAGGGAATGAATGGCAACCACCACACCTATGTTGAAGAGAACCAAAGATTAGCGATTGAACCACAAGCCACCACACGGCTCATATCAAAGTGAAGCTCAAAAGGAGATGAATTCTAATGGAAGATTAAGAGTACATGGATTCATGTGATGGGGCACATGAGACCTAACAAGATCAAGATCCTAAGGCTCAAATTCACAAAGGAGGAAGAGGAGATGGAGATCCAAGTTATCTCATTGCAAATGAGCCAAAAGGTTCCAAAAGTGATGTCTATTGTCTACTTATAGACACATGCTTTAGCTTAACTAAACATAACTATCATGAGAGATAGCTGTGAAATTTCAGAGAAATAAAGACCAAGAATGGATCTACATCAGATCCTCAAGAGGTTTTGGAAGCTAGATTACATGATCTACTAATCAACCAATGATTAGATCTAGAATTAGATCAATTCCCCATCAAAAATCTAGCAAGAACAACAAGCAAATGATTAAACTTGAGACCTACTGCCTTCACACGTGTGAAGAACAGTACCTGTACGGAATTACAGCAGAGAGTGAAGTACACAAGTGTTAGAAAGCAATAGAACCATAAAATCACAACACAAATATGAGAATACTCAAGATATGCCTCCAAAACCAAGATCTTGCCTCATTGATTTCTCAAAGTGGATCCATCATGGATTAAATACAAAAATCATCATACTCTCTCTCTAAGACACTTCCAGCACGTGTGAGACAGGTCATAGTGCTTATCCATATCCACTTTGGCTAAGATTCCATTAATTTGCCACATCATCATTGGTGGCTAGTGTTGACCTTCTAGATTCCTACAAATTAGGAGATAGGTCCTACAATCTAGGAGATTTGACTTTTGACATGTATGAAATCTATATACAATGGATCTGAACTTTCTATATGATATTTCACACGTGGGAGACCACTCCTACCCATGTGATATAGCATTTTCTACCACTAGAATGGTGCCAAGTGTCATAATACTACTAAACTAGTTTTTGGCCAATTTAGCCACTAGTTTCCAATTTAAATGATATGTACAACATTTATGATCTATCTAAATGACTTAGGCATAGATTTCACACGTGGGAACAGGCTCCACACATGTCTAATGATGATAGGTACAAGTCATTATGGTATTTACAAGATTTAACCAAGTTAGCTTTTGCCAATTTTAACACTCCTCCTCAAAACTAACTTGATACATCTATGGTACATCTATTTACAACACTTAAGGCTGATCATTGCAGGTTCATAGGTGTGAAGATCAGCCAATGAGTTTGATGAAGATCCAAGATCACCATATCCATGATAGTGCCTCCTTGATGTTGACTTCTTTGATGAACTTGAGAGCTTTGCACCACTTGATCACTTTTTCCATTGATTTGTTCCATCCTTGAAACATATGGTTGATCCAAAAGCTCAAAAATAGCTGAAATTCCATGAGAAAATAAAGAGTCCTTCTTGACTCATAAGGATCACAAAGATCCAACATCATGTTACCAAGATCTCGAGAATTTGGCTCATCAACATTGGCAAGACTATGCATGCTATAATAACCAAGAGTTCGCATCATATCTTCATGCTTGATTTCCATTCTAATCTCAGATCTAATGAGGCTAAATACTTTATTATGGAGATAAGTGTCCTTAGAGGATGATTCACTTACTCTCATAAAGAGTTTACAATTTGCCTCAATACATGAAAAAAGACAAATTTTCATACTATGAATGAGCAAATCACTCTTGCTCTTGCAAGATTCAAGAGCATACATTTGATGAAATAACCATTTGCTTTCTAATTGATCTAAAATCAATTTGAAATCATTAAGAACATCAACTATGTTCTCAAGAGAGACACCATACTCAACTAGTATTGCTTTACTCCAACTTTGAGTTGCAAAAGTCTCACCAAAGCAAATTGATTCACCAAATGACATATGAGAAGAAAGCATAAGATCTATACCACTTGAAATGTGCTCCTCTTTCCCTTGAAATGTGAGCCATATGAGCTCAACCATGTCTCTTGATATTCTTCTTGGAATCATAACTTGAGAAGGACTCTCCTCCTCAATCCTTGGCACACTTGAACCTTGAGATGACTCCTTAAGATCAACTTCTTGGTGCTCCTCCTTGATGAAAATCCGAGACCTCCATGTCTCATAATGATCACAATAAACATGACCATACATTGTGCACTTTCTATGATCAACAATATTACTTATGCTAGAACCATAAGTCCAAAAATCACCACAACTTGACATGATTTTTCTAATATTGAAATCAAGAACTATTTCCATCTCAATAAGGCTAACTACTTGCTTATGGATATAAGTGTCCACTTTGGATGCTTCACTTATTCTCATAAGAAGTTTACAACTTGCCTTTAAAATTGAAAATTTACAACTTTCAACATTATGAATGAACACATCATTCTTGATCTTATTGAAACCAAAAGAAAATACATCATGAAGACATTTCCATTTCCTTGTCTTTATACTCAATGTAAGTTTACAAGGAAAACATGCTTTGCTATCTATTAAGGCATCACACTCAACTAGTATTGCCTTAATCCACATTTGAGATACAAAAATCTCTTCAAAGCAAAATAGTTCTTCAAAAGATGTCATGAGAGCATAAATGGAACTATTTTCATTTTGTGATTGCTCCTCCTTAATTTTGCTTGGTTTCTCTTGGATCATAACAATAACTTTGAACTTATCCAAAGTTCCAAACAAAATGCTTTCCAAGAACATGAAATAAATCCAAGTGACATTCATGAAAGAAACATCTTTCTTTGCATCTTGAACCAAACAATGCACTTCCAAATGAAAAACTTCTAGAGGTTTGAAATGTGTGGTGATGGATTTTTGAAGACAACTCTTGTAAGTCCTTGTGAGACTCCAAGCCTCATGCATCTTTCCACAAAGGAAACACATTTCCTTAGATTTGTCCTTCTTGCCTTTGCATTTTGCACTTGAATCTCCATCCTTCACCTCGGCCCCCTTGCTTTGGTTCTCCTTGGATGGATTGGTCTTCATTTTGTAGCATCTTGAGACAAAATGATCTCTCTTGCCACAAAGGTTGCATTTAGGATCCTTACTTGCCTCCAATAGGTTGCCACCTATTGATGCCATGATGAGGAAGTAAAACTTTGTGATATGACTTTTCAAAATGTAATTTGTGACTCTCAAGAAACTAGATTTGAACACATTCAACAATCTAGAAGGATCTACACAAGACAAATTTTGAATCATATCTCTTTTCAACCTAGTCAATTGGAAACTAATTTTTGCTTTGATCACTAAGACCAAAGCACTCTATCAAATCACAAAAATCAGATTCAAACACCCCTATTGGACTCAACAAACACCAATGACTCTTTCTTTTGAGAGTTGGAATGGATTTGAAAAGATTTGACTCCTAGATTTTTCTTTTCTCTTGACTAGTTCACTCAACTTTTGATATTCTTGAACAAAGGATGGGTTTTGTTTCAAATACTTGAAAATCAAACTCAATCACTTCTTTTGGACTCACTCTTGACCCAAATAATCTCACTCTTAAGATTTTGATTGAATTTGATTTGATTCGACAACAAATTAAACCACTAACTTTCACAAAAAAAAAATGATCTACACTAGATCACATAAACTTGACATGTATACTTGATTCAAACACACAAAGATCAGATCCAATCACGCCTTTTGGAATCCTCTTGACCCAAATAATCTCACTCTTGAGATTTGGAATGGACATGAAATGGTTTGATAACAATCTATGTCAATAATTTTTCACCAAGCTTAAAAATTAGACATCTAGAGATTCACAAAGATCCCAACCATGTATGAACACTCAAATATGGACTCCTCCTTGTTCTATACTCCCAATGGGATCACAACTTGACCCTCACCCTCTCACAAAGAAAGTTGAATTAGAACTTATTTGAGTTTCATACATACAATGTCAAATTGTGCTCAAAAATTGAATTCATTCACCCCTATTGGACTCCACCAAGTACCAATGACTCTACCTCTTTAGAGTTGGAATGAAATTCAAAAATGTGATACTTCTCTCTCACTAAGATATGTGCTTACAAAGAGCTAATGCCACTTAGCAAGATTTGATCACAATGAAGGAGACAATTTTTCCACCAAAGTCAAGAAATGAGTTACTAGAACTTGCCCTCTACAAAGGAAGGAACTCTTAGGATTTTTGGATCAAACACTACACATGTGACTTACACACCTCTATGACTCTCTTTCAAGCCAAACAAAACTCAACTCTTTGAGTAGGAGTGGAACAATGTGACTTAGATCTCAAAAATCACTTCTAGAACTCTCCAACAATGCTTATCACTTGTATTGGTAGATTTTGCCTTTATGAGTGTTTGTGCTCTAGAAATTCACTTAAGATTTCACTTGGAGGACTTATCCAAGGCTGACTTCTAGCACTTAGATGCTTCTAGTCTCAACCCTTTCACTCTTGAACACATCTAGAGTGAAGATACAATGGATTTCAATCTCTTCCCTTGCAAATCACTCCTTAATCTATGGTTTTTGGCAATCTTTCACTCTCAACTTTAATGCACACCCAAAGCATATGAAGATCAGCTTTAATGTACTGTAATAAAGATTCAAATCATCTATATGATTGATCTATACCAAGAACAAATCAAAGGAATAGAAACAATGCATTACAAAGCTTGAAAAATGCACTAGTTGACTAGTTTTGGGTGTATGAGGCATTAAATGCACCAAAACTGAATTTTATTGCTCATAACAGGTTATGTACGGCCTCACACGTGTGGTAAGTACACATGAAGCCCACAAAAATATTTGGTACAAATATAATGATTCTATCTATCTATTCAAACTCGCTACCTCAAGATTAGCTAGTTTCCAAAAAACCTGCTAGTTTGGGTGTATGAGTAAGATATAGCATCAAACTGAAAAATATAGCTCCAAAACTGGTACTGTACGTCCTCACACGTGTGAAGAGTAACCCTTCATCCCACAACCAAGTTTGATGCACAAATATCAAGGCTAACTAACTCTTCAAACTCGCCCACTCAAGATTAGTGAGTTTTCTCAAAAAACTTGCCAATCTGGGTGTTGTTTAGATCAATGCTTTAATCTCTTGTACTTGGCTCTGATACCATGTGAAATTTCAGAGAAATAAAGACCAAGAATGGATCTACATCAGATCCTCAAGAGGTTTTGGAAGCTAGATTACATGATCTACTAATCAACCAATGATTAGATCTAGAATTAGATCAATTCCCCATCAAAAATCTAGCAAGAACAACAAGCAAATGATTAAACTTGAGACCTACTGCCTTCACACGTGTGAAGAACAGTACCTGTACGGAATTACAGCAGAGAGTGAAGTACACAAGTGTTAGAAAGCAATAGAACCATAAAATCACAACACAAATATGAGAATACTCAAGATATGCCTCCAAAACCAAGATCTTGCCTCATTGATTTCTCAAAGTGGATCCATCATGGATTAAATACAAAAATCATCATACTCTCTCTCTAAGACACTTCCAGCACGTGTGAGACAGGTCATAGTGCTTATCCATATCCACTTTGGCTAAGATTCCATTAATTTGCCACATCATCATTGGTGGCTAGTGTTGACCTTCTAGATTCCTACAAATTAGGAGATAGGTCCTACAATCTAGGAGATTTGACTTTTGACATGTATGAAATCTATATACAATGGATCTGAACTTTCTATATGATATTTCACACGTGGGAGACCACTCCTACCCATGTGATATAGCATTTTCTACCACTAGAATGGTGCCAAGTGTCATAATACTACTAAACTAGTTTTTGGCCAATTTAGCCACTAGTTTCCAATTTAAATGATATGTACAACATTTATGATCTATCTAAATGACTTAGGCATAGATTTCACACGTGGGAACAGGCTCCACACATGTCTAATGATGATAGGTACAAGTCATTATGGTATTTACAAGATTTAACCAAGTTAGCTTTTGCCAATTTTAACAATAGCTAGTCTTTTTTAAGCCTTACCCCCTTGCTGGATCGACCTTGCAAATGTTTGTTTGTCCCGCAATGAACTTTCCCGCATCGACATTGCCTCTCTCTCTCTCTCTCTCTCTCTCTCTCTCTCTCTCTCTCTCTCTCTCTCTCTCTCTCTCTCTCTCTCTCTCTCTCTCTCTCTCTCTCTCTCGGCCTCAATGGCGACCCCTCCTCAGCACTCGTTGATTGGGAGCCTACCCTTCCCTTTTTAGCATTTCTCTGTTCAGTATCGAGGCTACCTCTCTTTCTTCTCTTACTATTTCAATACGCACTAGGCCTTGTCTAATCCTCTTGCACTCTGGCGTAAGAGGTTTGTGACTGTTCGTTACATCCCCGTGGGCAAGCTTAGATGTCTTGCTTACCGAATTGTCTCTAGATCTCTCCCTCTCCGTGCCAAGTGGCCCTTCCCATCAGATCGCCTCTGTCCAGTTTTCCAATTGGAGGCTGAATCTCTTGAGCATCTATTCTTTAATTGTCACAAGAGCCTTTGGGATGACTTTTCACAGTTGACCCCTCCACCGCTGACTATTTGCTCTATTTTGTTGGGTGATTCACAGATTGTGGACCATGCTAGTCTCACCTTTTGGCATGCCTATAGGCTATCGATACTCTTGAAGATTTGGACTTCTCGGAACCAGCAGATCTTCGATGGCACTACGTCTCCTCTTTCGGTTGCTATGTGCTTTCAGTTTGCTCTGCATCTATTGCTGATTTGGCATAGGCTATATGACTTCCATCTCAAGTCCCATGAGGTGATGACACGTCCTAAAGTGTAGGGACACAAAAATGCAAGTGATGCATCAATTCCAAAATCCTCATCTTATTGGCTTTTGAGCCCCAATCATATTGAGAGGTGCAAATCATGAGGTCCAATCATGTGAAGAGATCATCACATACTTTTTAGAGCAAGAACTCAAGCTATAACTATATGGAAGTGAGCTCTCATTGTACTTTCTCTCTCTACCCAAGAGCTCATGTTTATTCTATCTCTACCCGAGAGTAGGGTGCTTTCCTCACTCTAAAATCTTGATTAACACTTGGTTTTTTTCATGGATATGCATGAAACTTGCTTGTTTGTGATGGATGATTGAATTTTGTGTTCAAGAGCTCTTGCCTAGAATCAAGTCTTGTTTGATAGCTCACTAAAATCCGAGTTGATCAAGAATGATTTGGTAGTGTGCAAACTCTCATGCATTTAGGTCGTGGTAGATCTATTCAAGGTCCTTAGATGCACATATTTAACAAGGTCTAACTACATATTCATTGTCAACAAGTCCATGATTTGATCTTTAGTTCAATTTTGCTAGACATTGGTTTGTATATCAGATAGATAAATTTTATTTACAACATCATTGTCCACAATTTATAGAGAAGTTGTCACTTATGGGCTAAGGTGAATCTTATCATGTTGAGATGAGAACAATAAAAAACAATCTCTCCTTCTTTACTACTAGTATTTTTGCAAATACGGTCAATTGATGTATTTTCTCATACAAGTCTATCACAAATTGTGATACTCCAAGAAGTTTGTTTTTGTTGCAAAATCCACTTCAACATATGCATTTTAGAGCTTCTTCATCAATTTTTACATCTTGTGACATATCATTTAAGACACTTTTTTATCAATAGGGGACAATTATGGGTAGGTGTTTAGAGCATTCTATTTTTCCACCAAAACATGATCTCACTATCAAATCTGATTATTAGAGAAATATACTACTATAAATGAACGCAAAAGGGGGCATCCAATGAAGTAAGAAGAGTAATATTGCATAGAGATTGATAGTCTCCCATTATGTGTTTGCAAGATTTAGTACAAGATCAATAGAGCATGACAACCATTTTGGATCCTGATGAGATCTAGGCTACTAAAGAATAACACTCACTTTGGTATAGCAGGTAAGAGAACACATCATACATCGGTGACTAGAGTCATTATAGCAACTTTGGTCCCTTGAATGGAATAAGCAACGTAATTGGATATGGAGCAAACTTTCTTATTATTTAACGCTAGTAAAAGCCACTGAATGTTGTTCAATTATTGTGTTGCATTTGGGTAACAAATTAACTCCATTGAAAGCTTGTTTCTTCTCATGGTGAGTTCAGCATTCTAGCATTCCAACGTAGCAAGTTCATGATAGTAAGCAAGGCAAATGGATTTCCCTTTAAACCCACTCTAATGCCTCATTTGAAGTTGGAAAAACAAGTCTTACTTGTTTCAAATGTATTAAAATTATTTCCATACTTTGTTGGACTCTAGTTTGTACGAAAGTATAAAATTGTATGTTTTCCTTGCACTCAAATCTACAAGCTTTGATATCCAAGTTTTCAAGCTTTGAAATCAAATTCAATCTGCCATTAGCATCATTCCCTTCATATTCACATAAAAAGTTTTGGCAAATTTGGAGGATCCTTTGGAGAATTTGTAGTTGGAATTGTTGATTTCCATCCTATCTCGTCACCTTGATTCAACCTGTCTCTAACATTGCTAAGGGTCTGACATATTATAAATTCTATAATTCCACATAGAGGCCCCTTTTTTTAAAAAAAAACTTGTAAGTCCTTTGTGTTAAGTTTTATTCATAGAACACAGGAGGCATGACTACTCATGCTACCATGGTGTCCCCTAAGCTTATCAAGAACTTGATAGCATGTAGCCTTCATGAAACTATAGAAAGGGCCAAAATATTGGTAGGGTAACTTCCATAATATTTTGGCACATCATGACTTGAAACTTCTTTCTAGGTGTTCTCAAACTCTTGGGGATAACAAAAGATATGTGAGAAGGTTTTTCAAGAAAAGTTATGAAACTTCTGGGAATAACAAAAGATATGTGAGTGAGAAGATTTTTCAAGACTCGAAACTTCTTTCTAGGACACTAGGTTGAAAAGTTCTCAAACTCCTGGGAATTACAAAAGATATGTAAGTGTGAGTTTTTCAAGAAAAGTTCTGAAACTTCTGGGAATAACAAAAGATATTAAGAGAGAGATCCGACCATCAGCTCTAATGTGAAGAAAAGCACTAGAGAGCTAAATTGCCAAATGTTTATTTTGTTGCAATTGAGTACACTTGTAGGATTCGGAAGAAATTTGAAAAACATACTGCCTTCAACGAGGAGGCAAATATGTGCGAGGAGCGTGTTGCTGACATAAAAGCTCATGACTGCCTATGTACTCTATCGAACACCTTATGAAAGTCCTTTACGTCAAAGCCTTCAAGCCTCCACACCAAGTCATGAACTTTCAGCTATGATTGTGACTAAGATGGCATGACGGAGAAACAATACAGAAGCTTTGCGTAAACCCCACAAACCTTGCCCTTCAAGGAAAGAAAGTTGGCATGCATAAGTACGAACAAATATAAGCTGGAAATAATTAACAAAAAACGTATCACTAGCCTGATAAGCAATTTCAGAAGCCCCAATAAACGACCACTAAATTCTGGGCACTGCTAAATTAGACTACATACAAACATAGCCTCCCACCTTTAAGTCCCCATACAATATATCCTCTCAAATTGTACCCAGCTCTTTGACAGTATGATCAATTATACCATATATCAGATGATACTAATGTGAAAAACTCAGAAAAGGAGGAAACATGCCCATTCCCAAAATCTGAAACCATAGTAAATAACGTATTTGGCTAACTGCTATAATATCCCTGTTGAGGTGATCAGGAATAAGAGAAGTTGCATGTTGGATATATAAAACAAAACTATGCCCCAACTTATCCTTGAAACTTCACAGATTAAGGAGCTGAACCTCTCACTTTTTGAAAAGTGAAGTACATACACTATGAAGAAGGCTAGCATGAAAAGCCAAGCAGCCTGAATCTAGTTCCTATTTTCAACCAAAGACTCTATGTTAGATTCAGAAGTCAAATGAAATCAAGTGATTATTTCCCCAGGTCCTTCTTTTGTTGATTTCATCAGTCGAATGGAATCAAGTAATTAATCTCTTGTTCATCAAGCAATGCTATCAACTATGTAGTTATCTCAGCTTGACAATAAAAAGCAAATTAGAAAAGGTAGCTGGTCTGCACCACTATAAATAAAAATGTTTAGCACGACCAAAGTCGATGTAACTTTGATGATTATCTCAAGGCAGAACAGCATATCTTCTACTCCAGTATGAAAATACAACAATTTCAAGTTTACGATCTTCAAGCATAATCTGAAAGATGCCAAATTCTTATTTTGACTTTCTATGATTTAATCTCTGAACTTTCAGGATCAATTCCACCATTTGTGAGATCCAATGTTGCATCCGTGCACATATGGACCTCAGTATGTATGCATGGAGGATGCACGGACGTACGTGTATCCATACGCTAGTGCATACAGTTACAAAAGCAGGTTATACAATCCATAAAAAACACTGCTGCCACTACAGTTGCTGAAGTTGGATGTATGAATAAGGTCGACACCACCTAATGTTATCCATCTATTGCACGTTACACTCTGTTGCATGTTGTACAATGTATTTCACTCACATGATCAATCTTGGAAATACAAGCTGATCATTTCATATTTCAGAGTCTTCCAAATCGAAACACAGATTGATAAGTCAACGCTTTAGAACCAGATGACAGGGTTAAACCATAATAGCAGGAAGTAAGATAGTTGATATCCACAATGCAAAAGCATGAAAAGTGTGGGTTGCAGCATAGTGGTACCTTAAAGATAGAAGAATTACTCAAATCAGTAGGTGGTCTAAAAAACCTATACTTGCACATACAACACACTTGCCAGCATTTAAGAATCATTTTTATCCACACGATTCGAGATTTCCTTTTGAAACCATGCACAGTAACAGAAACTAAGATTTTATCTCTGTTGTTCCATCTGTTCTAGAAAATATGATCAAGTTTTGTAATGTGTGCATTCTCAGAAATTCTACATCGAATCCCATCATCATAAATCATCAAACCTCCTGATGAAATAGCTAGCTCACAAGAACTAAAAAGTCATGTGGTTGGAGAATCATATACCCACCAATGAACTGGAAAATGGCAGGGCTTAAACGCTAGCCAAAGCAGGAACAACTTCTTGCATGTCTTTGACATAGACAGCTAGAAAAATTAGAAGGGCTAATCTACCTCCCTAGACACTTCATCAATAATCTCCGAACCAAGTATTTCAAAACATAATTTACTCAAAAGCCCATTGATTTTCTCGCCGTACTTCCTCTTCCTCCTCTGGTGTGAAGTCATTCTTGATGTTGAAAGTTTTACGAATCTCTTCTGGTGTCTTTCCCTTGATCATATCAGCAACTGTTTGGCATGTTAAATCCAGCAAACTTTTGATATTTAGATAATTTGCAGCCTGTAAAAAAAATATATGACCATGTTAGGGAGAATTGTGAAATTTTAAAACAAGGAAACTTCCTACCACATAGATCAATATCCAAGTTTCACCATTTTCCGGCTTGCCTAGATTGTCAAAATTCACACATAGTAAGCTTCAAATGAAAAACCAAAGACTAGCTTTTCCATAAGGGTACGATTCTGACCACAAGAATGACTCTCAGTTCCTACTCTCAAAAGCATTCCACCTATGTTTCTTGTTATATGAATGGATCACCTACTACGTCAACCACATGTCACCGCATCAATAGATTTGTTTTGTCCAAAAATTGATGAACCTCTAAGCTTTGAAACACTAACTTACTATACAACTGTTCAAAACTACCAATAAATGCTTCTCTGATCATGTCCAATACAATTAGCATCAAAAGGCGGCTTGAAGAAGTGTGCGAACAACAAAGCAGAAATAACAATGTTATGTCTAGCTATGGAGTTTATCCAGAGAGTTTCAACCATCACTTCATCAAATGCTATGATATCCGTACTCACTTTGACAGCACCCAAAAGTAGGTGCAGGTCACATGCACTAACATTTCCTGATTTATAGCTTTCATATGACCAACGTTTCTATTACTTCTCAGACATTCTTGCTATGAAGCAATTGAGAACATTCAAATGAGACCTAACTTCAAATGCATAAGAATCTGTATAGGTGTTATGTATAACAAAGGAGACGTGCAATCTTCAACCCTATGGTGTCCAACCACAATTTCTTAAACCATCAACTTCATCATGCATGCATGGACCAAATGCCACCTCATTCCTACTCACATTATTAACACCCTAAAGTAGGTGCAAGTTACATGCACGAACAAATGTCCACAGTGCCATTCATACATTTGTACAACGACCAATATATTGAGTTTCTATCACTTCTCTGAGGTAAAGGGCAGACTCAGTCACGATGAAGGCTAGCACTAAAGAACAAATCCAATCAAATAAAGTCCCTACTTCCTCATAGAAAATATAAGGAAAACTTCAGCTTGCTCACACCCTAACTAAAAAGCATAGCTGGTGGGCGAAAAGCACCACTGAAGAAGGATTAGGACAAACCAAAATCTATGAAGACATGTACCACCATCTGAGACGACAAGCATTCCAAAACGTAGTGAAAAATAAGGATTTCTTATGTTTAGATTTCGGTAGAGGTAATGTTCCAAGGGGTAGTTGGGAGCTCAAATATAGTACTTAAGAAATGCTTGAAACAGGTGCTTAAAAGACAATACAAACCATAGTTGCAGCGAATCGCAATTCGCTGTCAGAATCGTTGTAAAAAAAAAAACAAGAATATACTAATTTTTGGGCGGCCTCCTTGCGGCCAGAATCGTGCTACTAGAGGAGGTAAACTTTTTTTGGGGGAGCTATAGGCGTCCGATCTTCGCATGTGGATAGTCGGCAGCATCTACTCGACGATACGGAGGTGGTGTGCACAGTGCCAGGGGGATCTGAGCTTCGTGGAGAGCAAAACGATCAATTTTTGATATTTGGTAAGTGTAGGCTTGATTTTTTGCAAGTGGTGACATTGAGCTGTAGGCAACCAAATCAAGCGTAGGTTGACTCTAGACCACCTTTCTTCATGCCCACGGTGATTCCTATGGAGTCAGTTTCAGCCGTTACGGCATGCCTAGCAAGATTTGAACACCAAATTCCAAAAGCATGTGTATTTTTGCCACTTTCACAAAATGACTTGTGGGCAACCGATTTAGGGGATGTCTGAGCCTAGAATGCATTTCCACATGCCTGCAGAGACTCCTGTGACCTCCGTTCCACACGTCTTCGTCCGTATTACAAATTTCAATTTCCATGCCCTAATTCCATGGTTTTTAGAGTTTAGGCGTGGAGCATCGTGCAAGCATCTGCCAGGGGCGTGCTGCACTCCTTTATGCCTACACAGACTCCCGCGCTAACGACAGTCATCCGTTATCGCTCATACTAAAATAATTCTATCCCACGCCCTAATCCCATGTGTTTTTTGGCACTTGCTATGATGTGTGAATTGGAATCATTGTGATGTATGCTCTGATATTTTGAGCTCTATTTTAGCTTGGTAATGTTGTTCAATGCAGTGTATTTTCTTCTACTGAACGTTTGCTTGCTTATTTTTGTTTGCAGGTTTGATCTCGTGTTGATACGATGCCAGTGCGGGGCCGAGGCCGTTGGGCCGAGGTTGAGCTTACCGAGGGGGGTGTGGCTACACACCATGGCTTAGAGACCCGCAGATGGAGATGCTTGCATTGCGGTGGTCACTTCACAGGATCACTCACCAGGGTTAGGGCTCACTTACTGCGGGTAAAAGGGCTAGATGGGCAGGCATTGGGCATAACTGACTGCCCTAGGATTTCTGAAGAGGAGATGCAGAGGTTGTCTAGTATGTACGGGCCCGATGCGGCATCATAGGGTTCTAGACACGGACAGGTAGCAGGAGCAGCTACAGGCTCACAGGCAAGGCTCACAGGCAGGCAAGCAGGGCCTACCACGGGTGCAGGGCCTAGTACATCACGGGCAGGGCGTGGTACAGGTGCAAGGCCTAGTACATCAAGGGCAGGGCATGGTACAGGTGTAGGGCCTAGTACAGCACGTTCAGTTCCATCCGCAACAGCAGGGCTTGATTCAGAGCCACGAGCATCAGATGAGCATGTTGGATCAGTGGCAGCGAGTCCTTCTCGTCCCTCCTCTTCTTCGACAGCAGATGCACCACATGCTTCGACAAGTCCTGCCAGAGAGAGTGACATCCCTCCAAGACGATCATACACACCCACAGATCAACCATCCATTGGGCATGCTAGACAACGAGCGCCATATATACAGCAGAGAGGGTTTAGGCCCAAACAACAAACCCTTGATCGATGCGGGTGGCAGAGAGAGCGGCAGGCTCGATGCACTCAACTTGCTGGCCAATTCTTTTACAAGTGCGGCATTCCTTTTGCTATTGTTGACACTTGGGTGTTCAAGGAGTTCTGCGCACAGATGGCGGCCGTGGATGCTACATGGACACCTCCCGAAACGAGAGGCACTGCGAGGCAGGATGCTTCGTCAGGAGGAGACCATTTCGCGGGAGCTGGGTTCCATTCGCTCAACTTGGAAGACGTAAGTTCTTTGTCTTTATAAACCCCTTGCATGTGTTTAGGGTTTACAGGTGGCGCAATTTTTGCATGTGGCTAAAGGGTGTTTTGTGGCAGGTATGGATGCATGATATTGAGTGATGGATGGAACAACATTCGTCGGCGATCCGTCATCAATATCTTGGTTTCTTGCCAGCTTGGCACAGTATTCCTACATGGAGTGGATGCCACTCGAGGTGGTGGAGCCATCGCAGCCGACTTCATATGGGAGCATGTTAAAGATGTTATTGTTGACATCGGGGTGGAGCACGTGGTTCAAGTTGTCACGGACAACGTTGCAAACTGCAAGCAGATGGGCGAGATTATAATGAGGGAGCACCCTAGCATTGTGTGGACACCCTGTACTGCACATTGCAACGGTGCACTGATTATTGTAATTTGTCTGCTGCAGGATGGGACGAGATCTCGAAGATATGGGAGGCCAGATGGGACTACTTCCACCGACCCATCCATGCCATAGCCCACATGTTGCACCCCTTGTGGCGCTCTACCCGGGAGAGGGACGATCGGGAGCTACACCGGGGATGGGTGGAGTACACGGAGTGGCCCGGACCGAGTACGCGTGAGAAATCGCTTGGTAGCCTGAATACTGCAGTAGTGTACTCATGACTAGTGTGTGAATTCGCGGGGACTTACACGTGCCATGTTTTTTCTTCTGCCAACAGGTCCGATGTTGGCTAACATTGCACGCCAGTTGAGCGCTTCCAGTTTCCTTTCGATGGAGAGCAGAGTCGACGGAGGGAGGATCAGCTGAGGCCCGTTACATGGTGGTGCATCCACGGGCGCAACACAGGTGACCTGCGGCGATTGGTCGAGAGAGTCCTTGCACAGGACTGTTCAGCATCCGCTTGGAGCGGAATTGGAACACATGGGCCTCGTATCACACGCAGAAGAGGAGGAACAGGCTATCTATCGAGCAGTGTAGGCAGTTGGTGTTTGTGAACACCAACGACCGTATGTTGAGGCACACACGCGAAGAGGGACAGATGCTCGAGGTGACCCACATTATTACCCCTTGTTTCTTGCTATGCTTTGACGAATTGAATTGCTTTCGAAATATGCAATGAATTGCAAAATACTTGCCTGACAACAATGTATTGGTTGCAGGTGAACCCTAACACTTTCTTGGTGGATTTGGCAGCTGCTGCTCCTCGGGCACCACCCACGCAGGAGGAGATGGATGATGAGATCCATAGACTTCTATAGACAGGCACAAGCTGACGCACGGGATTTACGACGGCAGAGGAGGGACATGATGAGGGCTCGGAGGGTGGAGAGGAGCTCGAGGTTGACTATGAGGAGGAGGAGGAGTGAGTTGAGGGGAATACGGAGGAGGACGAGGAGATGGGGGCGGAGGCACAGGGGGGATGACTTGGCTGACCTGCTGGTGGACCCTGATGTGGAGACAAAGGAGAAGCCAAACATTCCTGCATGTAGGCCTAGAGGGAGACCTAGAGGTTCTGGGAGGGGGGAGCTAAGTTCACTTTTTGTAGCCAGGAGTGGAGCATCACAGGCAACTAAGGTTACACCCCGATTCGAACAGGTCAATTCGAACCGATTCTTTGAGGTTCAAAACGTCAGGCCAGGTTCGAATCGGAAAACGGTTCGAACCTGTTTTTTTCATTCTTCAAAAAAAAGTCATATATTCACTATACATACTACAGATACTTAATAGTTAAACAATTTTCCTCTAAATTTACAGATATCAGGATAATCAGATCTCTTGTGACCTGTCGTATCAAGACAGAATGACCCAAGTTTAAGAGAACTGCAGTAAGTTGTAACTTGTAACCATATCCTAGGTACAAGGATCTGCCAAGTGCTTGCTAAAGAGACTCGGGACTGTGGAGTTGGAACTTGTTACTTGACACTTGGAACTTAGGGCTTAGAAATTAGGAGCCTGGAGTATAACTGAAATTTGAGCTCAGAGGCTAGAGCTGAATCGTGATAATAGTTATTAGTGACTACTAACTAGTGACCACTGACTAGTCTGATACAGTGATATGGATAATGGCCGCTACTAGCTAGGTAGAGTCTAGAGTCTAGACCGTACTACGTAGGTACTAGGACCATAGATTGTAATTTTGTTTCAAAGTTGAAAGTTGAAGTTCAAACTTATTTGCAAATTGCAATGTCGAGATTGGAGAAAAGAATAAACAAGAAGGTTATGACAATGTTTGAGAAAGCCAAAAAATTTAGGTTAGAAACTTAGATTTATCTGACATCTGTCATCATCATTCGTCATTCAACATTGAACATTGAGCATTCTATATGTAACTACTAACTACTAACATAATACATTAAATACCAAAATCAAAATTGTAAAACTTTAAAGTTTAAACCATTAGTAATTAGATAATCGACTAACAAACTGCAATTAACTTCAAGAATCAGAAACTTCAAACTAGAATCCATAATATATCATGATTCATAACATAATAGTAAATACATACGCCAGGTGCCTCATGAGTCCGGTCACCAATGTATTGCCACATGCGACATGTCTGATGATAAATCATGATGTGTACACTATAAATAGCTCAAGAGTCAATGCTCATCTAGTGACATCTACAGACTACAATGATCTAATGTACAATGAGCAGTGAGCACTCTAAGCTCTCCTACGCCTAAGTCTCCTCCCACTCGCTGGTGTTGTGGAGCCTGCTGTGGCCTCTCGAGTGGCAGGCTCAGCTGCGAAATCCTCATCAGAGGGAGGTATGATGCCCCTCAACCTCATCCCCGCCCTCCTCGGACTCCTCATCCACATACTACTCCTCTGAGGACTCTGACCCTCACGATGCCTAAGACTTAAACTCATCCTTGTCGTCAGGAGCTGCTACCCTCTCTTGCCCTCCTCCTACGCTCTGCTCGAATGACAGGTCCTGCACAGTGCACACAAAGAGGGACAAACGTGTTATTGCCAACAAATTAGTAAATTACAATAATTAGTTCAAACTTCGAAAATTTAATTCAAGACCTTAGACAATCCTAATTTCTCAACTGCACTCTGCATGGCCTCCTCATGGAGGAATGCGTACACGTCCTCCTCTGACTGGTCTCTCGGTGGCAACTCTGGAACCTTTGCCACATCGATTAGATCGGGATTAACCTACGCACATGTCACAATGCACATTGAAACCAAGAAAAAATTGGAGGGCCGACAAAAGTTAAAATTTAGCTACAGTCTACTATGATCTATTTAGTATCTACTAACTAGGTCCTGGGATGATGGATCACATGTTAGAATTTAAAAATTATAATTTATGGCTTACAAGTTACTTGGATAGGCTCTGCGGTGGTCTGCAGTCTACCCAAAAGTCTCAAGTTGGTGTGTACGTACACCAACCTCGATTCCTCTTCTTCGTGTGAATCAAGGAATGGACACTCCAGTCTCTCTCACAAGCGACTGCAGTGCAGTCCTGTGAGAGAATCCTGATGGCAAGGCGATGCAATTTGGGGACATCAACCCCAAAGTTCGACCACCATGACACGGGACGTAGCTGGCCTGAATCACAATTCAAGGGGCAGTTAGTACTTACTACTAGCAAGTTGCAACCAAGTTCCAACAACGAGATAGGCTATACATCATTTGCCATGTGCTCCATCAAAGCTCGAGGCATATCTACAGTGAAACCAATCAGATACAGGCTAAAGGCTCTCCTCTCAACCATAGGCCTCAAAGCAAAGCCTCCTCGTGTCCTCATACCACAGTACCCTCATGCATAGCACAATCCCCTTGCCCTAGCTTGTAATCAAGTACATAATTGAAAGTCTTCTCTCCCAAGCTCTCTCTATATAGGCCATAAATCTATGTATAGCCAAGGGCCAATGTCATTAAGGGCACTGATTCTCAATGGTAGGTGAACAAAGGCCAGTCCTCAACAACCTGCTGGAACTCCTTTGATCCAGGACCAATGCAGTTGTGTACAATCGGGGACATAGCACCCTGTGGGATTATTAAGTCACATAAGTCTTTCTGTACTGCAGATAGATAGGATACTTTATAAAAAGACTTCCAAATGCAGCAAATTAAGCGCAGTCGGCTCTCCACCAAAGAGAACATGCAGGACCCGTTGAACCAATCGAATTAAGCCTATATCATCTCCAAATTATAATGAAACAAAAATGTCAAACCTAAACTTGCAATAAACGCAACTAAAGTACATATAAGGCTAATTAGCACAAATCCCCGGAAACAGGTCGAAGATGCAAAAGAGATCAATTACACATGCAGAACCTAACAAGCTCTTCAGGTCCGATGAAAGAATCCAAAATCAAGCAGACCCTTAGCGCAGTTCATAACAATCCTCCAAATAAACCTAAAAATTCAAGTCCAGAAACTCAAACCCCAGCTAGCCAACATTCAAAAGCTGGAAGCACAAACCAAAATGAGATCAAACAGAGTCGCTTGATCGACTTTGACAAAATCCGCATCCCAGGCCTTGACGTCCTCCTCCGGAATCGCCTGTTCATCACCAGATTTGTGCAGGTCCACATGATACTTACAGTATTCGATAACCTTGGCGAGTATCTTGCTTGTGACATTAGGAAGAGGGACGGCACTGTCTTTGCCGGTATCCTCGATCATATTCTTCACGGTCTGAGATTCGAAGGCGACTGCTTCATCCACCTCAAACATATGACCATCAGAGCTCCTCAGCTCTACTTTCGAAGACATATCTGCTCCGCCTGTCTTCCTTCTTCTCCTTCTCCTCCTCCTCCTCACAAAAAAAAAAGGGCGAAAGAAATGAATGGAAAAAGCAGATGGATCGGAAGGCAATATATAATAGAAAGAAAGAGGGAGCAGTAGCGAGGCGCCTGTGACCACTTGGATCTTTGCCACGTGGTATAAAGCCACGTGGATTCTTTTCAGTGGTTGGTTCAAAAACGTGGCAAAATCTTGACGGTTATGACGCATGCTAGCCAAAAGCAGATGGTTGGGATGCCAAAAGAGGGAGTGATGATAGGGCTTGTGGGCACGTTCCTATGTGAGGCCTCACCACTTGGATTTTCGCCACGTGGAATGATTCCACGTGCAATCTTGTTAGAGGTTGATTGGAGAAACTGGCAAAGGAGAGGCCAAAAGCAGCGGTCTTTTCTAGTCTAGGCTTGGCAACTCTATTTCTGCCATGTGGATCCTTTTCAATGGTTCGTCTTGTGTAAATTAAAGGAGAGATTGGATAAAAGAGGGACTAAGGAGGAGAAAGTTGGAAGAGGGGGACCCCTGCATCTTGCAGGCACTGCTCATTTTGGCCCCAGCTTAATCACAGCCAGACATTTTTCTTAATTTAAAAAATTAATTTTTTACTCACAGAAACCTAGGTCGTAGGGCCTTCCTAATAGGAAGGACCCGATAGTGCAAAGGCTCGAGGTCATCGGGCCTTCGCTCATGTAATTCCAACTAAATTTGTTCTTATTCATACTCTAATGGCAATTCCATTTAGAATAGCTTTGTACCAGCAGCTGGCAGACAAAGATTCTGTCCTCGGAGGTGCTAGCAAAATACAAAGGAAAAACGAAGAGTTGGAATGATGGGCACAAATTATTCCAGGCCTGACTAGTACGGTATTCTTCATTGTAGTATACTTGCCACGTGAACTATTTTCAATAGTTGACCTTTAGAAAGTGAAAAAACTCTTTGGCAAGCTTCGTTATGTGGCTTATCATATTCTTACCCGCTTGCTAAATAGCTAGCTGTTACATGTTTTCACTATGCTTTCCATTTTCTAGTTGGTACTTAATTATGATGGACTACCTCCCTAGGTGTTGTGCACTTGCTCCTTTTAATCTTTTTCAATTGATGTACTATCCCTTTGGGATGAAGACTTATCAGCTTATGTAGCTTTACTTATGTACTATACATTTGTGAAAATATTTATTAAGTTTGGCCACTCAATTACCTTCAAACTTTGACACTAGATTCAGTTATGGTAGTTAGAACGGTTATTGACAGCCGCGAGGCTATAAAGAGCCTCTCTACTCAGTTACAAAGATGAAATATATTGACAAATGAAATGTTGAGGGCCTTAATACATTGTATGATCATGTCTCATGCTGTCTTTCTGCTTATTATTTGCGAGATTATGCTTATGTTGTTGTGTGTTACGTGCAATCTCTATGGTTCAATTAATTGTTATGGAATACAACGTGATGAATGCGCATTTCAGTACATAGATTTGCTGATCTTAATAAGACTGCAACAAGCATTTCAGGGATTCCTATACAGTACAACTATATGTTTTCTGATTTGATGAGTAGAATGCTCGGTGGTGTTGATCCTCCAATTCATTTGCAAGATTGGCTTAACTACTAATTCGAACCATTACTCATATAATATCGAAAGTATATGGATTCATTGGCATGGCTTGTGTAATTACTAAGAATCTAATTCGAGTCAGCACCGATCATGCAAAGCTATATGCATGAGATAATCAGAGTTGAAACTTTGTGCAAATTGAATAAACGTTTAAACTCTGAAGAATGGGCAGTGCCCATCTGTTGATGACCAATTAATCAACTATTTCACTACATAAGACATTTTCACTCTCTCAATCATAGTTCCATGTTTTTGCAAAATGTTGTCTGGACGAAATCCTAACATTTCACATGATGTGGAACTGGAGTCTGCATAGAAATTAGGAGGACTGTCGTAAAATGTGGGGATGACCGGCAGCGGAAGCTCGAAGCTTTGAGCGTAAGCGTGTAGGAACCGAAACGCAACAGTTAGCAGCAGAAATATTCAAGAAGAATGATTCATACAAATTGCCCAAATGAACAATATAGTAGTGAGACAAAAATTGCACTCTGATTGATATCAACAATGGTACAATGGTTTGAAGTAATAACTTCAGCTTGCTGAGCGTGATAACGCTGGCTATAGATAACTCTGATTGAAAAAGAACACTTACATAGCTTGATTCAACTAGTATATATATTTACAAGTGTCGAGAGACAAATATCTTATAAGCCTTAAATGCCATTTACTTCAGTTTTGTATATGTACAAAGTTGATAACCGCCTTTATGATATTTGGTTGTCCAGCTATTTTTAGGGTTGATGATAAGTTGGCGACGTCGGTCTGCCAATGTAGGAAAAACTCGAAAAACCCGAAGGTGCCCTTAGACTGAAGGAAGAAAAAAGTGCAAAAAAGGCGAAGGTGGGCCTGAAATGGATTCCAAGGCATTCTGGCCACTGTGTCGCATTTTTCGCGAAGGTGCCTTAAAAAACGTTTAAGGCACAAAATATCTCAAAGGAAAAAAATGTGAAAGTCCAAAAACACGTAGTCGGACTTCAGTTTTCAGGATGCTCATTACTGGAACGATTTGTTTAAGACTGAGCATAAGAAATCTAACACTCCCCCTTAATGTGGATCCTGAAAAACCTTGATCTTCAGATTTAACATATCGTTAAATCTGAGATGTTGCTCTTTTGATAGAGCCTTTGTGAAGTAATTTGTTGCCATGTAGTTTGTTTTGCAGAAATCCAATGCTACTTCCTTGCTATGCACTTTCTCTCTAAGGTAATGAGATCTGATTTCGATATGTTTGCTTCGAGAGTGAAATCTCGAATTGAGAGATAACGCTATTGTGCTTTGATTGTCACAATAGATTGTTGTAGAAAGTGTTTGTGCAAGGTTGATGTCTGCAAGCCGTTGCCTTAGCCAGATCGTCTCTTTGGTTGCATTTGTGGTAGCCATGTATTCAGATTCCGTTGATGATAATGCAACTGAGGTTTGCTTCCGGCTGTTCCATGAGATTGGGCCTTGGTTGTATAAAAATACAAATCCAAAAGTCAATTTTCTGGTGTCGACATCTCCTACCCAATCCGCATCTGTGTAGGCTTCAATGATGTTGGCAGTGTGGCTGCCTCCGTAGTAGATGTTGAGAGTTTTCGTTGCTTGGATGTACTTCATGACCTTTGTTAGTGCTTTCCAATGAGTTAAGCCTGGATTTGACAGGAACTGGCTAAGTGTACTGATCGAATATGCAAGGTCTGGTCGTGTGCACATCATTGCGTACATCAGTGAGCCGATGATGGATTGAAACGGGTAGCGCTTCATCTCTTTCTTTTTTGCCTCAGTTTGAGGAGACTGTTCCTTTGATAACTTTAGTCCAGAGTCAAGTGGAAAGTGACTTGGTTTGTAGTTGGCCATTCCATACTTTTCCAGCACATTGTTGAGATATCATTGCTGACTGATAAAAATCAGTGTATTGGGTCGATCTCATTGGATTTGGATTCAGAGACAATAGTGGGATGGACCCATGTCATCATCTTGTATTCCTGGGCCAGCATGCATTTTGTATCCTTCATCAGATTCAGATTGTTACTGAATAAGAGTGTATCATCTACATAGAGAATGATGATGATGAAGTAATCTGATACAGATTTGAAGTAGACATTCAGTCTGCCAAGTTTGGAATAAAACCATTCTCTATCAGAAATGCGTTGATCTTTTGAAATCATGACTATTTCAGCCCGTAGAGTGCCTTGTGGATTTTGCATACAAGGTGCTGATGCTTGTCGTTGAGTTCGTATCCCTCTGGCTGTGTTATATAGATTTTCTCTTTGATGGTTCCATTGAGGAAAGTGGTTTGGACATCCATCTGGTGGACTTTAAGATCTGTTGCGGCTGCAAAGGAGAGGAGTAGGCGGATCGAAGCATGTTTGACAACTGGACTGAAGGTTCTGAATAATCAAGATCTGGAATCTGGGAAAAGCCTTTGGCGACTAGCTTGGCCTTGTAACGATTTAGCCTTCCTTCAGCGTCGTACTTCGCCCTGAATATCCATTTGCATGGAATTGGGTTTCGGTCATTTGGAAGCTCAGTGACTGTCCATGTTTGATTCTCCATCAGATAATCAAATTCGGTGTCCATCACTGCTTTCCACTGGTCATCATCAGGAGTAGACATTGCCTCAGAAACAGTGTTTGGTTCCTACACATAGAGGCTGTGTGGACCTGTTCGACCTTCTGGGTTGAACTTCGGTCCTCTGATGTGGGTTGACTCGTTGAGGTTCTGACTCATTTTCGTGAGTCAGTGTCGATATTCTACAGTTGAATCTCTGGATCAAAATTTGGTTGCTCGATCCTTGGGTCGGATTTATCAGCAGCTTTTCCCTTGTGGTCGATGAACCGATCTTCCATAAAAATGACATCTCTACTGGTGAATGCCTTCTCGGTATCCAAATTGTAGAGCTTGTATGCCTTGTGGTCTGGGGAATAGCCGATGAAAATCGTTTTCTTGTTTTTATCATCTCAGATGCTTCTGATTTATTGTGAATAAAATAGACTCTGGCAAATTTACTGTAATTATCAATAAAGGTAATGTAATATTTCGGGCCTCCTACTGAGATCACATTGAAAGTTCCACAGATGTCAGAATGCACTAACTCCAGAATCTTGGTCGTTCTGTAGGAGTCTTGACAAAAGGAGTGCGTGACATCTTACCCTACAGACATGCATCACAGGTCATCGAACTGGTTGCATTCGATATGCTCACCCCTGTGATTGCTCCATGATGGCTTGCTTGATATAGTGCCATTGAATTCATATGACATAGTCTCTTGTGCCATGGAGTATCTAGCGAATCATCATGAGTTTGATGCACTTGATCAGCAGGCAGACGTACCTTCAAGTGATACAGATTGTCTTTTCTTCTACCTTGAGTGATCAGAGTACTAGTACTTGCATCAACAACGTTGCATGCTTCGTCTGAGAACGTTACATACATCCCTGCATCAGCTGAGTCTTGCCACTGATAGCAAGTCCTGCTGCAGTGTAGGGACAAACAAAATATCTTTGAGTCATCTGTCTCTGTCATTTGTGTTGAGCCACAGGGAACCAATACCATTCACTTGATGTTTTGATCCATCTCCAAGAACGATAAATCTTGATGAATCTGCACTTCGAAAATCAGACATGATTCGGCTTGATGTAACGAAGTATGAGGTAGCTCTTGAATCAAGGATTACCTCCTGTGTGTCAAGTGTTGACACTGCACATATGTCTGCACAGATGTAGGCGGTCGAATTACCATGATTCAATCTTTTTTTGCCCATCTTTAAGCTCAACATAAGACGCATTATTATTGTTCTCCTATCTGGTGAGCTGATTTGTTTCTTGGGTTCAAGCGGCAGTCCATGGCTGCATGACCCTTCTTGAGACAGTGGATACACTCAATTTTCAGATTAAGCCAACACGAATCGACAATATGTCCTTCGTGTTTGCATCTCACGCATGTCTTCTTGTCTCCCTTTGTTGTTTCGACATTCCTTTATTCTTCCATTTGCCTTTGCTGGTTCCTTCGGCTTGTTGATCACGATCTTGCTTTCGATCTGAGTCCCTCCCTGCTCTCGAGCCTCAACTTCTTCTCAAATCTCAACAATTGCCTTTTCAAGTGTCATTGTAGAAAAGCAAAACGAAGCAATATGAAGAGAAAGCATTCGCGAATAAATCAGTGCACGTGGAATTCAGATATGATTGTTGGTCACTACCGGCTATATCATTCCTACAATTCTCTAGAATGTAGACAGACTACTGATCTATGTTATAGATTATTATAGCATTCAACAAAAAAAACCAATGTGAGGAATTGAATAAACAAGTGAATCAGATACACGAATAGTAGCAGACAAATATTCATTCGAGATCATACAATCATTCAAAATAATATGCGCATAATTGCTACAATATTATTTATTAATCTTCTGATTTCAAGCAATGTGCGACAGATCCACATAGTGCATTGGCGTGAGAGAAATACAATTCTCTCATGAATAATGTCTCGCTTACTAGCGGAATTCTGGATCTGCTGATCCTCTTACAAAATTGTCTCGCTCACATGCAGCAGACATGTATTCAGTATATTTTCGTATTACAGTATTATGCATCAAACAAAAAGTATGTAGTTCACGAACCTTTTTGTGTCGCGTCGTGTAACTTCCTGATCCGAAAGATTAAACATATACAACTAATCACGAATTACAAGAGTGGCAGATTAGCCACGTTCTAGAGTACTTCTGCTGATGTCATGATATCTGATCAAATACTTGTACCCCATGGTACTTGGCTAATCTTCTTGGTCCTTTGTGGAGCATGAATGATTTTGTGTTGCGAAACAATTTCATGTCGTGTGTCACGAAATTGTTAGTGAACAATTTTGTTTCGTGTGTCTTTTCTGTCAAAATCAAGGTGGAGAGTTAGCAAGGCTTTGGCAATAGAAACATTTTGTTTCTTCAGGTACAGCAAGATTGATGCCTACTTTCATTAGAATATGATGAGTGTTTTCTATTTTGTTGTTCATAAGGTCTTGAGAATTATAATTGGATCATAGATTTTCTTTGGTAAGAATAGAAAATATCATTCAAAATCTATCTGTGAGAGTAGAAATGTGAGGTATAGCATGAATATTTGCTTGAAAAAAAAATCTACCTATTATTTAAGGGAGTGAATAGGTTTTTATGAGAATGAGATGTATTCACAATGTGAATGATAAAGATCCAACTTTTAGAATAGGTTGCATTGCACGCACTACATTATATGAAGACCTAGACACAAAGCTGAGAAACTGCATTCATATCTTGTTATGACAATGAAGATTGCATCAACATTTCTCAACAATGCATGGTTTTGATGATGGGCATCACATTATGATTTGATGGGAGTGGGAGCATATTTTCTTCAAACACGGGTTGGATGTAATGCATGATTTTTATTCTGGATAAAGACAATGTTGCTGAAAGATCTAAAGGTTGAATCAATGGCCTTTGGATTCATGTTGTTGAATAATAATGGTTGGCATCACACTATATTGTGTGCTGAGCCCATTAATTGACGAAAAAAACCTTGAAATGCTGAAAAGATGAAAATATGGCTAAATCAATGGCTTTATGATACAAAATCAAATGTCAAAGACTATTCCCTCTGTTCGCGGAGACACTTCGCATTTAAGTGGGGGGAAACATGTAGTGCATTTTTCTGGTCAAAATTTTAAAATGTTAACAACTACAATCATTGATGCTGATTTTCTAGAAGAAAATGTGCTAGATGTATCTCATGTGCACAAAATCTGCTATTATGCCACTTTTTACTGATATACGAATACGGCCATGTTAAAGAGTAGCTATAAAATTCTATGGCAGGTTCAAATGTATCAAGTCGTCAAATGACAGTTATATCAGAAGAATTAGAGCTATTTTTAAGACTTTACTATTTTTAATAAGTTTGTTAAGTAGCAATACTTATAAGTGACTCTGATGGACAAAAATATCTATAGTTGTTAATGGCCATTGTTTGCCATGTTGTAATTGATCACTGTATCTTATTTATATCATGATTAATAAAAGATGCCCAGGTACCTTTAAGGCACTGACTTAAGTTTCAAGGAAAGGTCCAAAGGCTAAGGGTCCTGCAAACAACGACAATCAAAGTTCAGTTCAAGACAAAGACAACCAATCAGAGAAAAAACAACAATTTCTAAGAAGATCATTGATGACAATTGAGAACTTCAAGCTGCGACCAAGTAATGAAGTAACATTACTTTACAAATTAATAAGCTCTTGAAAAAAAAATCGAAGAATTCGAATTGGTCAGCTACTGATAGAGTTAAAGCCATGCTACCAAAATGGCATTTGGAATTGTAAATCAATGTAGTGTATGTCTCTACGGAAAATGAGGGACTAAAACATTTCATTACAAATGTTGGAATCATAATGGGACGAATGGATCTGAATACCAATGATTAAAGATTTTGAAGGAATTGTCTTGGTAAGGCCAAAATAGTATATAAAGGTCTTTGTATCAATATGAAAACTAGAAAACCTTATTGAAGGCATTTTTTTCCTTCAATAAAGTTCAGTTATGAAGAAAAGATGATTCAAATGGTCGGTGGAGCAATTTTCATTATGGGCTATTCCGTGCTTCTGAAATCAACCAAGTTACTATGGACATGTGTCAAATGGATATGAAATTTTTCATAAGGATTGGTGAATTTGGATTTAGTGGATGGGATTCAATGGAGAATGAAAGATGTTGGTGTTTTCAAGTGGAATGGAAATGAACCATTTTCTCTCAACAAGGAGAAGAAGAAGGAAGGATTCAGGAGGAATTCATTCATTCGTTCGAGTGTAGAAGAGAGCTCTTGTTTTCTTGGTTATGAACAGAGATCATTTTCTAATGTTCTGGTGATGAAGAGAGGCAGGGATTCACCTGCTCCATTCTCTTCCTTAATGATTTGCTATGATGTTTGTTGATTCTGGAGTATGATCATGGGAATACGAGACCTTTCATTCAGATCTGTGTGCTTTTGTCTTCTAGTTAAACACTGATCAGACTGTCATTCCTCTCTTTACATGCGATGGATAACCAATCATCTCTCTCTCTCTTTTTCTGCGTTGGACAAACTTACCTCTTTCTGTCTAAATGCGTTGGACAGGCTTTTATCACTCTTTATCTGTCAACGCTGGACAGACAAACTTTGGACAGATCATTCTCCCACTCCTTTGCATTGCAACCAGTGCTCTTTGATCTTTTTCTTTTACATACCTCTCTCTCTCTCTCTCTCTCCCTCAGAGTCGCTGCCCTCCATCTCTCTCCCTCACCATTCCCTGTCCGCCTGCGCATTTGCTCTCCATTTGCCTGCAGCCACAGATCTACCCCTCTCCCTCTCTACCTCACGGCCAGCGCTACCATCTCTCCCTCATCCGATTTATTTGTTGCTATCCCTCTGTCCCCCTTATCGTCCGATCTTTCTCTGTTTCTGTGTACGTCTCCTTCCTCCTCCAACGACCCCCCCTTCCTATATCTTCTTGTTCCCAAAAGTTTTGGTGAAAAGACGACCGTCAAAGATAGAATGGAAACCGTAATCTGGCAACCAATTATGTGGGCTACTGAAAAAAGATGCAGAGTGACTCCAACTGTGGAAGACATGACTTTTCTGAAGGACCCTCCTTGAAATTTAAGTCAGAGCATAAGGATCTGAGGTGAAATCATTTACTTTTTAATTGTATTTTTTTGGTTTAATCATTTGGTTAAGCATGTAGACCGAGTTTTTCAGTTATTATGAATACTAAGTATCTGTTTTTATGAATTTGAAAAAAAAAAATGGATTTATGTGCTCATACTGAATTTATAACCCATAGTATACAATAAATGGTATGTTTTTACAGTCTAATGAATTACAAATTTACCTTCTGCTGTAAAAACTCCAAAAAATAAAGAACAATTAGATTCTGTTTTTATATTGGAATATTATACATGCTTTTCAAGAGTTAAACTTATTAAGGATTTTCAAATGGCTATAACTTCTAATCCGTAACTCGGATCCGAATAGTCCAAAAAGGTAAATTGATCTTTAAAACTCATAGAATTCAGTTAAATTGAGAAAAATGACTTTTAAAAAAAATTTATCATAAATTTCTCAGTTTGAGTGATGTGTAATGCTTAAGAAATATACTTAGCATGATAAATCAGCTATTGCTAATCCATTGAAAAACATGGAGAAGCTATCGCTCAAAGTGGTTGAAAAACACCATTAGAGCTATATATATATATATCATATATTTCCAAAACCACATACATTATCATGATAAAACCAGTGAAAAAGATGGTCAAGCTTTCGTAGATAAATCATGGCAATTGCATCAAAGATTGAATAAAATTAAGTTTGCTTGATTGGAGAGAATACAAGAATTAGTAAATGAAAAACATTTATATAATTGAAAAGAATATTTGAGATGGATTACTTATGAGGTGAATGGGTTCAAACTTAAGTTACTTTCTAGTATAATCTATGACAATATTTGAACTAGAAACCTAATGATTGGCTTTATAATCATACCAAAACCCCGCTATAGTGTTATGAGAGTGAGTTATATTAATATAGTCGGTTTTAAAAACTATAGTCGGTTTTGAAGAAATTGCCCTTCTCGTAGTCGTTAGAGACGGTTACACCATGGAGTACAAGATGATTCGAAGCCATCAACCTATCAATTGACACTTGTCAATTGAACTTCAAAAGTTCTATCAAATGAAGTAAATTGAATCCTATGAAGGGGATTCACTGGAAAATTACAAGAGGATGGTGTTTGGAAGTGAGAGGTTGGAAACTGCTCTCGTTCTCTCTCTCACTCACGAGGAAGAGGAAGGGAAGAAACATTGAGAAACATTCTTACATTCTGGCATTGGGAAGAGAGGAGAGTTTCTTATTTTCTGGGTGGTGAGCAGAGCATGTTCATTCAATCTCTGAGCATATAATTTTATTCCTACATATTGGTGAGCAGGGAGTGATTCACAATCTCTGAAGAGTGAGAGCATTGCTTCTTTGCTGGATGTGAGATGATAGATCAACGCTCATTCTGATTTTCTTGAAAAGAAGATTCATGTAGACATTTTTATGGAAAGCAAGTTATTGCTAATCCTACTGCTTCTACATAAAATACTGGTGGAGACGGCTGCTCCTAATGCCATGACGTGCTGCGTTCTCCATCTGTCTGCACTCCTACCTACCTCTCGTCCACTGATCAATCTGCATTTTTGAACACACACACACACGCTGCCCTCTCTCATCGCTCTTTGTCCGCCTGTGCATCTGCTCTCATCTGCCTACAGCCGCAGATCTACCCCTCTCCCTATCTCCCTCACGATCGTGCTACCTCCCTATTCTCATCACCCAATCCTTCTTCAAGGTCAGCGCTCCCTGGCACTCCCTCACCCGAACTCTCTACCTGACGCGATCTCTCTCTCTCCGCCGATCTGTCTCCCTTCTTCCTTCAGCGACCCCTCCTTCCTATATCTTCTTGTTCCAAAATTTTTAGTGAAAGAGATGACCCGAAAAGTGACAATGGGAACCACCAGTGTGAAAGGAATTTTGTGCATTTACAGAAAATATTCAAAGTGACTTTGAAACAATGAAGATATTAAAGAACCGGATGCCTGTTGAAGAAAAGACCTTAGCCTATGGACAGTCTCTTGAAACTTAAGTCAGAGTAAAAAGACTGAGGTAATTTTCATTGTTCATCTCTGTTTTTACTCATGTCCTAAATCACTTCATAATACAAATAGAAGATGAGTAAATGTTATTCTGTGTATTATTTCAATGACTATCTGGAATTCAAGAATGGGAATATGATTAGTCTATGTATACTAAATGTGTAATGCAGTAAGAGATGACTAACGGATTTACCTTCTGCAGTAAGAATTATAGTTTTACAGTCAGCAATAATTCACTGATTTACTGTCTGAGGTAAAAAATAGTCAACATAAAATAGATTTCAGTCTCTGTTTTGGTTTACAAAATATGCTTTATGCTTAACAAACATAATGGAAATTTACAAGCACAATAAATGTTATTCTGTGTATTATTTCAATGGCTATGAATGGAATTCAAGAATGGGAATCTGATTAGTCTATGTATACTAAATGTGTAATGCAATAAGAGATGACTAACGGATTTACCTTCTGCAGTAAGAATTATAGTTTTACAGTCAGTAATAATTCACTGATTTACTGTCTGAGGTAAAAAACAGTCAACATAAAATAGATTTCAGTCTCTATTTTGGTTTACAGAATATGCTCTATGCTTAACAAACATAATGGCAATTTACAAGCACAATAAATCCCATATTGCTAATCCATTGAAAAACATTGAAAAGCTACCGCTCAAAGTGGTTGAAAAACACCATTAGAGCTATATATATATTATATATTTCCAAAACCACATACATTATCATGATAAAACCATTGAAAAAGATGGTCAAGCTTTCGTAGATAGATCATGACAATTGCATCAAAGATCGAATCAAATTAAGTTTGCTTGATTGGAGAGAACACAAGAATTAGTAAATGAAAAATATTTATATCATTGAAAAGAATATTTGAGATGGATTACTTATGAGGTGAATGGGTTCAAACTTAAGTTACCTTCTAGTATAATCTATGGCAATATCCGAACTAGAAACCCAATGACTGGCTTCATAATCATACAAAACCCCGCTATAGTGTTATGAATACTGTTAAGTAACACACCAAACGTACCACACCACCTCCATCACTTCTAAGAATCTTGATTTTGTATGAAAATTGTTTTTCAACTAGAGCTTTGAACTTTAGGAAATAGTCAAATACCTTAGACTTTGAAGCTAGAAGATATACCCAAGTAAATCTAGTGAAATCATCAATGAAAGTTACAAAGCAAGTAGCATCACCCTTGCTCTTTGAAGATGAGAAGTGCACATCCGAGTGTATGAGCTCTAATGGATGTGTAGTCTTGATAGATGACTTTGAAAAAGGCTTCTTATGAGACTTAGATATGGCACAAGCCTCTAAAAAGTTGAAAGTAGAGTTTGCACATGATCATTGCCTTGTGAAGGATATGAATCAGAAGTTCAAGGTCATTGCGAATGGTACAAGAGAGCCCAACCAAATTGTACATGTTGAATGCCACAAGCAACATATCTCATCCATTCCATCGCAAACTGAACTGTGGCATAATAGACTTGGTCATTTGAACCTAGGAAGCCTCAGTTTGATGAGGAAATGTCATGTGCCAAATTTAAGCAATTAGCAATTACAATGGAAGTAAAGCTAAGAGCAAGAAAAGTACAAAGCATTCAAGATAGCATATCCATAGAAAGCTAGAAACACAAGGATCTCCATAGAATGAGATAAGGTTAGGCAAGCCAATAACTTTGGCTTTCTTGACCATGGACACCATAGAACTATGGTTAGGATGCCCCAACCTTCTATGCCATAGTTCCTCCAAAGACATATGAGAAGCAAAAGCACTATCACAAAAGTTAGCATATTCTTTGGGATCAAGTTTGTAGATTCCACCATATCTAGACCCACATGCAAGGATCTCATCATGCTTCTTGATTGTACATGTATCAACATTGAAATTCACATCTAGTCCACTATCAAACAATTGTCCAACACTAATAAGATTTTTTGTTAACTTGGGAACAAAAAGTACATTAGACAGAGAAAGAACTTTTGAGGAAGAAAGCTTTAAGGGAATGGTCCCTATGCCTTCATAGCACACTCATGATCATTTGTTGTGTAGATGGACTTCTTGGCTCCTTCATAAGGTGACATAGATGAAAAAGAATGCTTGGAGCTACATATATGTGAAGAAGCTCCACTGTCGATATACCACGAACCATCCTTCTTGAAAGGTGATGAAGAAAAACTCGAGACCATAAGAGATCCCTCTCCATCACTTGCATGAGCATCTTCCTTCTCGTCATTAGAAACGTTGGCTTGCTTGAATTGACTCTTCTTCTTGAAGCAATTGGTGGCATAATGCCCCTTCTTGCCACAAAAGAAACACTTGATGTTTTTCTTCTTCTTCTTGGATGTGGAAGCTTGAGAGGACTCATCCTCTTCTCCTTTCTCCTTGGAAATAAGATTGTTCTTGCTTGAAGAGGATTGGTGTTGATTCTTACTGCTTGTCTTGTACTTGTCTTTGGTAAACAGAGCTTCACCATCAATGTTGAGAGACAGTCTCTCCATTTTCAAGAGTTTATACTTTTGTCTTGATTCTTCAGAAATAAGCGCACTTTGGAGTGCTTCCAAACTTGGTAGCTCCTCCTTAATGGCATAACTCTGAACAAGGTTGTCATATTCCTCCTTTAGCCCATTAAGTATGACTTGAACAAGTTCATTTTGGTTGATGGAGTCTCCTATGCATGACAATTCTCTATGGAGGTCTTTAACTCTCATTACATAAGCTGAAGCACATTCATCACTTCTCTGTACACTTTGAAAAATTTGGTTTCTTAGTGTTAGAAGTCTAGAAGTATTATTTGCCTCATAGATAGACTTGAGAGTATCCCAAGCATCTTTGGCATTAGTACAAGCACCAGTTTCTCTTAAGATGTCATTTGAGACATTCATCTTAATATAATGCAGAGCCATCCTAGCTCTCTTTTGTTACTTTGGAATTTCTTGAGGAATTTGTGGTTCTTCTTCAATGCCAAGTACAATATCCATCACATCTTGTAGTATTAAGACAGATTCCATCCTAACCTTCCAAATTGAGTAATTGGAGGTTGACAATCTTTCACTTGCTTCTAATAGAAAGACACCCATTAAAGTCATAAAGAATGATGGAAATAAAACAAGATGGATGTCTCACTAACTTGACAATCTCTCTAAAACAAGATTTGAATCATCAAAAAAGATGAAGTATGGAAAAAGTTACGGTTCTCTGAATTTCACACGTGTGAAATACTCCAAAAATGTCAAATTGACTCAAATACAATCTATTTGTATGAAACAATTTGCCTAGAACCTATAAATTTTGTCTAAATCACATATAGATGAGATTGTTCAGCTTCTGGATGATTTTTGTGATCATTCAAGCAATAAATGACATGTACACATGATTTGCCACAGGTCTAGGCGCCCTACCTACAACTCTTCAAAATCTTATAACTTCTGATTGGCTTATCCAACTGTCATGATTCAAATTGCATCAGTGTGTTGGTCTAACAAAGGTGAAGTATGTCAGAGAGTTGCTGCACAAGTTTAGGTTGCAGGATTGCAAGCCAGTGAACACTCCTATTGATCCAGATAAAAAGCTTTCTAAGCTTAACAAATCAAAGCCATTTGATGCTACACTGTATAGGCAATTAATAGGAAGTCTGATTTATCTTACTACGACTAGACCAGATATATGCTATGATGTTTGATAGGGGAAAATTCCCGACGGGGGATTGGTCTCACCGGGAAGCCCTACAGGGGAAGCGCCCACACTGCCCTTACGCGAATGATTGAGGGATACCGCTTCCAATCCCGAGGGCCATCTCAATCACTCCGCGCTCCCCAGCCGATGAGGGTTTTCAGTCCCCCAGAGGCACGGCTGTAAGGAGGTTTAACATCATTCTTGATCGTATTAACCCTGTCTTCCCATGAAGTAGCTCTAGGTGAGGGTGATAATCCTAGCTCCCTAGCTTCCCTCCCCTAGCTTTTTCCAAGTAGTGTGAACACGTTCTGTCAAAGTTTAGGATCTTAAATCAATCATATGACTGTGCGTGGTGAAGAGAGTGGTGCTTACCATTTTTGTAAGATGTCTTTGAGCACTCACTCAACAATTTCAAGGCACACGAAATGAAGCTAGTACACATACACCAAAATAGAAATCAAATGTCATCTCTTGGTTAGTTGTCGTGTAACGTGGGAGTGCCAGTTATACGCGCCGCCTTGTTTGATAGGCGGTGATATTTTGCCAATCGTTAGGCCTAGATATTTTGCTAGGCAGTTCCTACGGCGAATGTGACTAAGCTGACCCCTAACCGAGGTGGTGTATTCCAACCACGCGCGGTGACAACCCGCTCTTCTATAAAAAAGAGGTCGATCATGTTGACTCAAGTACACACAAAAATGATTCATTCCCAAATATAATATAAAGCTGGGTTTTGCAACCTAAGCACAATGTGCATGGTGATTTTAACATTTGATAATTGTGAGCACACAATGAAGAGACATGACTAGCATGCTATATAACCTACTCATCATTAAAACTCATAACAATGCTAATGCACACCATAGCCGATGCAATCTTCAAAAGCTGCTAAGTTAGTCATGCAGACGATATTCCAGACCACTTCATATTGCACACACAAGGCCTTAAGAGTGAACAAAAAATTGTGCTTTGGAAATGAACCAAGAGGTGTACCTTATGTGAAGGGGAAACTGGTTGCCTAGCAAACCGCTGAGTCATGAGTTCAAGCACGTCTTGTCGATTGGCTGGTGAGGTCCTTCTTAATTCACTTAATTCTCAAACTTGTCCATACACATCGGCTTCAAGGCAGGATAGGGACTTCACGAGGCAACGTCATGAGGTCCATCCTGGGAGGTGGTGCCTTGGTTGGGTGCGTTGGAGCTGGGCAATTCTGACAATCTGCTGCTTGGCTATTCGTTCTTTTGTTTACTTGGTGCTGAGACCTATGGCTTTCTTCTGATCAATGGTAAGCTCAAGGATCGCTGCTACTATCTGGGAAAAGCAGGTGGGACTGCCTATACTTCTTTTCATGGTAGAAACATTCTAATCTACACAACATATCTACATCCACAATGCCATTGCTCCCAAGTGGTATTCTACTCACAGTAATCATTCTACTTAATGAAGACACTCCACACACATTCTTACACACAATGGAGACTACCCCTCTCTCAACGTCTATTCCACAGATTTGCACATAAGGAGGATGGTAGTTCAACCATTCAAGCACTCCTCTTTCACACAATGATTATGACAACAAGTTTCCTTCAAGAGAAAAATGGGCACTTAATCGTCACAAAGAGATGATAGTCTCATAATAGGTGGATGCCACCCTTCTCTCACACCACTCCCACAAATTTGTCATCCTCAAATGTTCTCTCTCATTCATGGGAACTACCATCAACCTCTCTCACATGAACGACCTATTTTCTCAACTCTCTTAACTAAAAAAACTCTCTTCATTCCCCTTTATCAGCTCCCAACCAACAACTTTTTTCAACTCACGTGACATACAACCAAAAGTTTTCCCTCATCATCTCTCTCTTCCACATTCATTCTCTCCATTTTATGGGCATTTCCAAACCCTCCCCTTCATAGTGCCATCTTGTCATTTTTCACACCCTTCATGCCCTTACTGCCATGTGTCCTACTCCCCTTGGAGAGGTACCCAAGCATTGATGTCAGAGGTGACTTGAGGTGACACCCATCCTTTCCAAAGATAGTATGAATCTTAGGTGTACTGAAGTACCGTGTGTGAGCCACCTCCCTTTATGGCATTTGTGGGTGATATAAATAGTAAGTACTTCACTTACTTACCATTCTTAATTGAGTTGTCCATGTGGTCAACACCTACTATGTATAGGAAAGATATTTTTAGTAAGTGAGTGTAACTCCCTTTTGGCAATTTTTCTTGTGTGCTCATGGCCCATGGTCCGTATCGTCGGCGTTGGTTCGTTGGGGTGTCAATCAACACATTGCCTTGAGATTTTTTCCCTCTTGCCCATACTTTGCCATTACCAGCTCCATTGTCCCGCAATTTCTTTGCCATATCCGTGAGTCGATTTTTTCCCTTGTCATAGTTGCTCTGACGTGCGCAATTTTCAGCGGGGCACTCATGACTTGGGGTTTCTTCAAGGCAATCGATTCCCTGGAAAACACAGTAGGCAATTTTTTCATCAATAAAAGTAACAGAGTACATTGAAAATTTGCTCGGCCATGCCGGCTAGTATAATCGGGCCAATTCTAAGGCCGTAAACTATTATGGGCCATTTCGAAGGCCTCAAAATTTGCTCTAGCCACATTTTGGACGGGCTGGGACCCCTATCTATAGGCAACTGTATGCCGATTTACCATTAATAGCCGGGTTTTACATGCCAATTTTTATACAAAATTGTGAAAATCTCTCTAGAAATAGTCCAATTTTTTGTGTGAAAATATCGGCTAACATTGGCGACTTCACTGGGGAGTGTGGTCCCCACACAAACGTACTCAGAATGCTCTTGGTGGTGAATCAACTATAGTGGGCTCAGCACCCTTGCTAGGTGATGCTAACCACAAGGATCTTGTATGGTGTCTTTAATCGCTCTCTTCCCAAAGGCCATTGGTTGAGCCCTTAGGATCCATGTGCAACTGGTTGGTCTTCACTGCAACATCTTCAAATAAGCTAGTGTCTTCATACTTGCATCAAACCCACCCGTGACTTATGTGGCAAATGCTCCCAACCCATCAGATTAAAAGGCATGCCCGTCTTAGACCCATGCATGGAGGGATATGCAAATGCAATTCTCAGCATTATTGGTGGGATGACATGGATGCAAGTGATCAGTATCGTGTCTAATATTATGCCATGTGCGCATGTAAATGCCTCAGAGATCTATCAACTTTAGAGAGATATGATTGATCAGATCTAGGTCTATGAAGTCTCAAAAATTCATTCGCAACATGGATATTGAACATCTGAATCTTGTAATTAAATTCCTATCCTCTGATCTGATGAAATCTATACTGCTCATCAAAATATTCCACCTCTGTTGATGATCATAGGTCAACTCATAATATCATCGTGTCTCGCAAATAACAAGCCTCGGTCAATTGATCTATATGAAAATCTCAAGTGTAAGTTGTTGGGATCTTTTGATCGAATCTACATTGTATGATCCGTTAATTGATGTCCACTATGAATGAAATCCATGAATTGAATCTGAATCATGAGCTAGGGGAGATCTAGCTCCATTTGTGCTTGCCTACTAATCAAATCCAATCAAGTATAAGGAGGAAAGATGTCGGACCTCACAAATGGTTATAGATCCGATTTGGAGTAAGCATCATCAAACTTTTTTTTTTTTTTCAGTGCCTTATCCATTGGGCAATGGAGTCACTCCCCTCCCCACTACAATGTTTTCATTTCCAAATTTTTCTCTCTAACCCTCCCATATGCTTCTATGTCAGTCAACGTATGCCCGCTACAACAATGCACAATGCCCTATGCAGCTCAGAGTATATGCAGAGTGCATGGATATGGGTGCATTCATTCAAGCTTGCAACAAATGTTTCAAACATATTGTGTCTAATGTGATGCAGGTGCAGTGGTGGTGGGTGCAATATGCTCTTGACTTTTGGATCCCTGATTTCTGCACTTCAACAAGTGTTAGTGCATACAGCAACAATAATTTTTTTTTATAATATACAGAATGGAAGAAATTCACCAAATAACAAGATTAGCAAAGCAGAGAAATGAACAAATGAAAACGAAACATAAAGTTCCTATTTTCCCTTATCCCATAGGTAAAATCAAGGATAAGGGTGGATTTCCATCACATTGCCTACCCAACATCAATCTTGTTGTCGGGGTATTCATCTTCTGTTGTAGATCTATCGTGATATATGGAATAGGAGGCTAAATTATTCAGATCTCTGAACTGATGTGGGTGATTTTGGGGTATGTTTCGGTTCCATGGTACAAATGGAATGTCTGCATTTGTAGCCTGACATATCCTTCCTGTATCATAGGGTTCATTCCCGTTATTTATACCCATGGTTGGAGGTACAGTATTCCTCATCTCTTCTATGATTTCTAGTTCATGCCCTTCGTTCTTGATATCAACTTTGGAGATATAGCCTGGCATGTCCTCTTCCCAATGGAGTATATCTTGGGTTTTTTGGGTATAGTTTTGGTACCCATCCTCACTAGGGTGTATCAAGGTAGTCTTGCTAGTCACATACTCATGTTTTTTGAATAGGTTCTGTATACCATATGACTCCTCCTGATTAATGTCATCAGGGATAGGTGATTTAATACCTTCACTCTCCAAAATTGCTGGAGTTGGATCTATGGTTCTGGATCTAGGGGGGCAGTCTATTGGGGTTGTCCATGTGGGTTCGTCTATTTCTGCCCATTCTGAATTGCTATTGTTGTCCTTGTCTAGAGGTACAACTTGATCAAGTTGGTCGCTAAACATTGATGGGGCTACCTCCTCAGACTTAGTGTCCTTCTCAAGACTCACCTGCCTATCACTCTCTTGCATCCACACTTTTCTAGGGGAGTCTGCTCGTAACTCACCTCGGGTTATCGTCAGTACACTCGACCTAGCCTCTTTGGGTATGCGTGGTTTTCCAAAATGTGTAGGGGGCCTGTTGTCGCTGGTCTCAGCTCGTCTAACCTGAGGGGTGTCATCATGATGCTTAGTCCATAAGTGTACATTTATGTCTGTTTGTATTTCATGATTGACTAGCCCATAACTTTGTACTAGATCTGACCCATCCCCTTGTGTCCAACCATGGTCCTCAAAATAATCAAGTGCTTCTTGAGACATCTCAAGATTGATCGACATTCTATCCTTATCACATTCTGATTTGGATAATTCTGAGGGTATAACATTTTCATCTGTTTCATATCCTGTATTATAGTGCCACTCTTGTGTACTAGAAGGACTGATATAACTTTCGGACCCTTGGTTTGGAGTGTGACAATCTGGCATCATAACATCCCTCTCATGTGTGTATTGTGGTCTTGGTCTTGGGGGTTCAGATGTATGATGTAGGTCTCTCATAATATTCAACTCACCCCCTACTATCTGTCAACTACTATCTAGGATTGGATTTCTCCTTGCCTGACAGTTAGATGTAGTGACATAAGCAGCTTCAATAATCATGGCTCTAGATACCGCTTCTTCAAAAGAGGAGACTCCAGATTGGCGTACCACTAATTGTATATTCGGTTGTAAGCCCCTTATGAAAAAGGTGAGCACCAATTGAGATGATACCTTTGTCATTGTGTGTTCTTGTGGTGACTGCGCTTGAGTTTCAACAGTTTTCAAGGGTAGGAGAGGCGGATCTCTTGCCGCACTCCTTCCACTATTTGTGGTTGGGCTTGGTTCTCTAGACAGTAGACTGGTTTTATACAATGAAATTTCTATAGCCAGCTCTAGCTCTGTGTATGAGAATCCATCTAGATCCAATTGCAGGTCCTCAGCTGGTTGTGGTCCAATCTGTGGTTCGATCAAGAGATCTTCTATTATGACGTGTATTTCCTCAAAGTCTAGGTCTGTTGGGGTAATATCATCTTTTTCAACCACATCCTCATCAAAGATTTCTAAAAACGTGTTGATGGTCTCGGCAAGGTCCTCTTCAGTTTTAACTTGCCAATGAGATTCATAACTCCATGAGTATATCTTATGAGCAATTTGTTATCTTTTTCCCAAATAAATTTTTTCTAAAAACTCTTGTCAAGAAGCTAATTTCTCAAAATTGAACTAGAGGCTTACTTCAATTGATCCCAAGTAGTTATTGTATCTTGATCAAGTTGTGAATATTGTGTTCAAGGCTACTTTTGTAATTACACTCTTGGTAAACTTCTCAGCTTGTCATTCTTATGGCTCTCTTGATTAACAATGACAATTGACCCTCTCAAATCACAAAATATGATTGTCCACATCTTTGGAGAAGGAATCTTAAAATAATCATATCTAGTTTTATTGGTGATAGCACTAGCAATGCCATGGCTACTAAAGTATCTTTCAAAAGAGCACTTCATGACAAATTATTAGATAGTGATCTCTCGATAGTGCCAAGGGGAAATCTAGGAGGAGATATTAAATGATTTTTGACCATTAGAACATCACACTACAATTGTGAATCTTTAACTACTCACTTTATAAAGAAAACACTTTCCTATATGCACTCCACTGCAATGATGCCAAAAGAATGAATGTTCAATATAATAGCATAGGTCATAAACTATCAAAGTGGTATTGTAGAATAGAAATAAGTAACATCAGGTTAAATGGAATAGATAGCTATGGCGGCTTGAGCTCCCCCCTCCATTAGCACTCTCGAATCAACGCACGTGTTGAACCGAAATCAGGTTCAATATGGCTAGTCCTTCAAGGCCCTCAAACGACAAAGTTCTAGATTTTTTGAATGCCAGTAACATTCCATCTGAGAAATTGGAGTATTTTTCAACTATTCTTTTTGCACCTTTTGATATCGATAAGCTAGTTTATGAGAATCATTATAAATCACTTTCTCTCCTTGATAATTTTTCTCAGATTATTACTACTCCTGTTAGGGATACAGATAGTTTTTGTTTCGTTCGTTTCATGACCTTGTACTTCCCAACCATCTTCTAAGCACAAATATTATAGAAAGTACGCTAACCTGCATGAACATTTTAAGAGAAATATATATTGCGATATCTACAATCGCCTTCTAATCAAAGGTATGACATTTGTCTTTTATATATATGTAGAAATTCCAGATGATGAGTCTGTTGTATCTTCTGTTGTTCCCATGATTGAAGCATCTGCATCTGCTCCAGATGATGTAGATGAAACAGATAATGATATAGGGGTTGAAGCTGAAGCATCCATGGCTTTAGATTATGAGCAAACTCTCCCTCATTCTATAATCCTCTCTGACTCTCCTCCAACTGTAACTCCCATTAATCCATTAATTCTACTCGATGTTCCCGTATACTTTATAAATAATGATAGTTATATTTCTTTTAATGATATAGAAGATGTTTTGAATATGAGAGAGGATGAGGTCCTCTCAATTTTTGCACAACATTTATCAGCATTTTTAACATTATTGATTACGAAATCTGGCAAGGAGGCATTGGAGGCCATAATATCTCTTTCTCATTATTTGAAAAACTTTTAAAATAATGAGATTTGCATATATCATTCATCTTTTAATCCATATGTTGCCACTATCATTATGGCCATCAAGTCATTATCTATTAGTTTAAGAGGCCATACTTACGCTAGAGGAACATATAAAATAGTTTTTGTGAAAAGGGATTTGGCCATTAAAATATTGGGTTATACTGTACATACTAATTGTATACTTACAATTGCATTTTCTTCCATCATTTGGATTCAAATCCTGAATGTTGAGCTCTTTGTGAAGATAAGCATGTTGAACTAAAACTTTCGTGATAGATTGACCGACAACTGATACTTTGAAATCCATTATCATGTCTTTCCAAGAGCTTCTATATATGATATCCGATCTTTTTCTTTTCCAAAAAGAGCCTTTCGAGGAAGCATGCATCAAGATCCATTGATATTTACGATATATTCATGGTATCCATTGATCTTCTGCATTTTTTTCATTGCAAATATTGATTGCAATTTATCGTTTGATTGATATGTACTCATCCATAAAGTATTGTTGTGGTAATGCATGAAGAATCGATAGTAGCAAATATTTCATGGCCTCTTCATAGGATAACACTTCCACCTCTATCCAGGTATGAGCTTTATCACTGCTAGCTAAGAGAATTACAACCTTGACCTATCAAAGACTTTATTCAAACAACGTTTTCTTCAATTACATAAGTGTACTCTGCTTTTAAACATAGCTTTCTTATTGCTTACACGATAGGGTTCAAACTAGCATCGACTTAATCCATGACATTTAATGGCACTCATGTTTGGCTTAAAATACTCTTGGAACACATGGATTTGTGCAAGCTGATCTCTCTCTCTCTCTCTCTCTCTCTCTCTCTCTCTCTCTCTCTCTCTCTCTCTCTCTCTCTCTCTCTCTCTCTCTCTCTCTCTCTCTCTCTCTCTCTCTCTCTCTCTCTCTCTCTCTCTCTCTCTCTCTCTCTCTCTCTCTCTCTCTCTCAATGTTTAAAGAGGGTTTCGGCAGCTATGGCCACCGTACTTCAGTCTCTTCTAGCTCCCAATGTGGTCTGTGGCTGATCGTGGCTACTTGTAGGTAGATTGGCTTCACTAGGGTGCTTGTAAATCATAATATGGTTTTAGCTTTTTGGAGCAAAATTCAATCTATTTATGAGATTCTTCTTGCATATTTTCACCTCCCTAAGGTCATCCTTGTCATGGCCCTAATGGGGGTTTGGACCATTAGGGGGTGCCTTGGCGGACTTAGCCTGGATAGTAGCCGAGTAGGACCATGGGGTCATGTGACCACCTCTGCATGCGGTATTAGCATGTGTGTTGCATCCTAGTATGGGATAGGATGTACTTGCATTGTGCTATTGCATGGTCTTAGCTACTATGCGGTAGCTAAGACCATGCAATAGCACAATGCAAGTACATCCTATCCCATAGTAGCTAAGACCATGCAATAGCACAATGCAAGTACATCCTATCCCATACTAGCAAACAACACACATGCTCAGCTGAAATTTATGGCATGCCAAACGGTGCAGTATCCACTGCAAAAAAAATTTGATTTTCTTCGGAAGTTCTTGGCTTTCCACCAACAAGCTTACTTCTATAGTGTTTCACGTAAAATTCGCTCAAATTCACTGCTTTGAAAAGTTGCAAAGTTCTTCCCTTCTAAGAATCTATGGACAGTCTCAAGTGTCAAATCTGTCATTCCAATGATGATTTTCCCAGCAACCAAACTCACCGCGAGCAGCCATTCACAGCTTTGATACCAAGTTCACTATTCTAGATTGACAGAATCACACAACCACAAAGAAAACATTGTCTACTAGCAAATCCCCCCACCCAGCTATATTAAATTATATGCAATAGAGAAAGAGTACAATATACAAAAACACTAGGCTTGATAAAGATTAGCCCAACCGTATAGAATCTTGGAGAGAGAAAAAGAACCATAAAGATAAACGGGTAAGGATTGCATTTTAAACTCTAGCTTAATCTCACAAGAGGAGAGAGAAGACTAGATTCTGAAAATAGAAATCTCAAGGGTGCCACCAATTCAGAGCTAAAGAGTTGTCAATTACTCAATGTAAAGCACCTCCTATAGTAGTGAGGTTGCCCTAATGTCACTAATTGGCCCAACTGAATCTTGTCCATCCACTCCATATTCAAATCAATCTCCTCCCTTGATCAAGATCAATGGTAATGAGACAATCTTGACTAATTTCAAGGCTGTATGTTTCTCTTACACATTAGACCAATAATAAACAAGTGTTTATGCCTCACTTGGAGATTTATGCACGACATGCTTTAAATGAGCAACTAGAGTTTGGCCTCCAACAATGGGCCTAGTTATAATTAACTAGTTTTGACACATTATGCCTTACATGGGTCAAGATCAAAGGCATTACACATCATAATGCCTAGGGTGTTTAAACACAAAATAATGTGTGTGTTTAGCGACATGTCAAAGTAGGAAATGATACAAGATGAGTCTTCTTGTCAAGTCATTATAGGGGCGAGCAAGCTCAGTTGTTAGCTTGGCATCCAAAGTTTCTTTGGTCCCATGAGCTTCAATCTCGGCCCTTGGAAACGAAGATGCATTATAGGGATGAGCAGAGAGATCAAGCCATTACTAATTGCAACATGACAAGTCAACCAGAGGACTCACCATTATTTTTTTATAATGTGCCAATAAACATGGATCCACCTTAATGTGTGTTGCAAAAATATTACTGTAAAATTACGTTGAGTTGAAGAATAGACGATAGAGGTTAGTAGGTTCCATCTAAGAGAATTTTCTACTTTTTGTTTCCACATAAGGTCACTATGAGAGAGGATGAGCCAATGGTTTCTCTAGCATGATAATCTTACTCTCAAAACTATGATGGACTCACGAATTTCATTAGAGGACATATTTTTTAGGTTCCATCCAAGAAGGGCTTTGTGTTTCTCGATTCCATCCATAATTAAAGCTATGAATTTTCAAGATTCCATCTATATTGAGGGTTTCTTGTTTATAGGGCTAAATATTATAGCCAATCAGACGTTAATGGCATGCTTGGCTGATTTTGCCAAAATTAAGGATGCTTACTTGGCACATTTATAGTTGGAATTAGCTAGACAAAAGAGGCCCATTTTGGTCTGCATTAGTGTACCATTCTTCATGCAAAATGGATAGTGCATTTGCCATTAATGTAACGAAACTGGCAAGCTTGCACCCCATTAAGAATTCTAATTGGCCATAGTTTCAAACATGCCATAAAGGCCTTTTTCTACCAATATCTTGTATTGTCTTCGGATCATTAGTGTGTGCAATAGACTATCCATCATTGGTTGTCAAAATGTATATTCCACTAGTTTTAAAAAAAAAAAACAGCAAAAAAAAAAAAAACAAATCCACACCTTGCATTACATCATAGAAGCATCTATCCCCCTTGACCCTTCCACCATAGGAGGCGGCTGCCCGAGGAGGTAACCGATATAACAGTATAATTGTGGAGTTGTTTCTCGAGTGATTCTGAACCACTCTCGTGGCGCCCAATACCCCCCATGAGGACATACAAGAGAAACATTGAGGATGCTGACTAGGAAGAAAATCTTTGTAACTAAAGTGGGAGTTGCTTCCTCGTGGTTTTGAATCACTCTAGTACGGCAATGCGGACACCCCCCATGAGGACATACAAGAGAAATAACTATGCTAACTAGGAAGAGCTATAACTAAAGTGGGATGAAGGTGCAAGGTGGAAAGCTAAGTTTGATGACACACGCATCCAAGCCGATGCATGTATGACAAGTGGCAAGCCTCCCCCCATGCACGACGACGTTGCTATATCACTCGTCGTCTTCTCTTCTCCTTTGCTCCACTACAAAAACGCGAGCATTCTCGGTTTCTGTTCCGATCGCTTGTATTTTATGCAGAGGAGGAGCGATAGATCGATCGATCGAGCAAGGAAGAAAGAGCAAAGAAAGAAGAAGGCGAGCTGGGGGGTGTTGAAGCAAAGCCGATCAGGAGGATTCTGAGTGGGGCAAGGAACAATCGGTCCCAGAAGCGGCAAGCAGCAGCAGTTGAACATAAGGTGATGTCTAATCAGGACAAGAGGGTCGGTGAGAGGGCGTCCGAGGGCCTTCAGAGAACAGGTGAGAAGGTGCAAGGAGGAGTCCAGAAGGGAGCGCAGAGGGTGATGGGAGATCAGCCCCAGAAGGTGAAGGAGCAAACAAAAGGGATGATGCAACAGATGAGGGACAAAGCTCCTCTTAACCGCAAACAGGTTCTTGGATTGATCACTCTGCTCACTGGTGGGACGGTGTTGTTCGTGGGTGGTGGGTTGGCGATAGCAGGAACTATCATCGCATTAATTATTGCAACGCCTATCCTTATATTGGCAAGTCCTGTGTTGATACCAATTGGGATTACTTTGTTCTTAGGAACAGCAGGCCTTTTGACAGCGGGAGCTACTGTTCTTGCCTTCCTGTATGCAGTTCGATGGATCTACCGGTATTTTACAGGACGACAGCCGATTCGACAGGATGAACTCGAAGCAGCCCGCCAACGGCTGATTGAGACTGCCAGTCAGGTGCAGGAAAGAGCTCGTGAGTATGGATCAAACGTCAGTGGTCTTCTACAGTCGGGATCTAAAGAGGCAGCTCCAGGAGCCTAAGTTCGAAACTATGTTGATGACAATCCAGTTGTGGTTTGTGGTTGTTGTAGTGAGTATATGTAGCTTAGGGATCTCAAAAGCTGAAGTTTAAAAGTAACACAGATGGAAGTGATGTAAGAAGAATGCTGAGATTTGGGCTGTTATTCAACTCCTAGGATGTGGTGAAAGTGCATTTGGATGATTTCGGTGTTTTAGACGTCTTAACATCGGTTATTAATCCTGGGTCTCATGTATAAACTGATACGGTTTCGAATGAATGTATCGATTAAACATTCGATAATGTACAGAGTTTTATGCTGGTAAAGGTCAGGAGCACTGAGACTAATCTTTTTGAGTCGTCGTTTTAACTTCTCTCTAAGTTCTGAGCTAGTTGTTTATTTTCGGAAGCTATGTACGAAGCTTATGTTAATTCTTTCAAGCCGAGCAATACTCTTGAGATGCCAAGGTATGTATGGAGCTTTTGAATGGGTTTAAGGTCTGTATATAGTGAACTGGTGTAACTGGTTTACATTGTCTCCTATCAATAATAAAGCAAAGTTGTATATGCAATTGTTTTTTTTATCTTTTATTAATGACCATCCAAACCCCCCCCCCCCCCCCCCCCCCCATTTGTATGACAATGGTTTATTTGACTGTGTTATAGTATGATGGGAGTTGGAAGATGAGGATGATTCATAAAACAGCTTCTAAAAATTTATCTTCGTTGTTCTCAATTTGACATCAAATATTGCCTTAGTACAGCTTTTGAAGAAGGTTTCATTGCTTATGAAAAATATATTGAAATTGTGTAATAAGTGAAAATACTTTATGTGAAAGGGGGTTAATGAACATCATTTCTTATTAGAGGCATTTTCTACCATAATCGTTTGTGAGTAGTCTCTATTACATTTTTATGAATCAAATTTAAAATAATGTAATCTTAATGTACTTCGTTTTCTTTGACAACTAATGAATACATGTTGTATGGCCCTTGACTATTAAACATGAGGTTGTGGGTTGAATATCCTATCCCCCCCCCCCCCCCAAAATCGACATTAATCAAAAAACACACTCTTTTTAGATTGAGTGATAGTTTTATTGATAGAAACTATAGACTAGATTGTTTAATTTGAATCAACAACAAATGTAGAGCCCTTCAACTCTATTAAGATTTTGTAAATAGTTGAATAGTTAGTTTTAATGTGTAGTTATAGTAGTCATTGATGACTTTTGATTGATGAATATATGATGTGTTGCTTTCTTCTTTTACATTGGAAAATATATGGTAAATTAATCAATATAATAGATAGCTTTTAAGAGAAATTTTTGTAATCTCTTGAAGACTTGTATTTTGAAAAGTATTCATGACTATGTTCTCAAGTGTTGTGATAATGTATATGATTACATAGTACGTCTGCGTGAATATATATGTAGTAAAATTTCACTTTTGTATGGGTGTTTTATTTCCAAATGTCTTCTATCTAGAAGAATTTAGAAAAAGTTGTGCAACATGGAGCAAGAAATAAGGTCATATATTCCTCACTATTTTTTCTCTACATACTCCATTGTTCACTTGATTGGTATCTTTACATGGAGAATTTAGTGAAAGTTTCTTTGATTATACTATGTATCATGTTTGTTTAGATATAGGATAGGATTTGTACCTATATAGGATTTAATTTAGTATTTCAATACAAATTTTACATTGAGAGAAATAAACCACTCCTTTGAGTTTGAGTATTGAGGAGTTAACTTGGGAAGTTTGTAATCATATTTAATTGAGAATAACTATATTCAATTTTCTCCCTAAAATTGGAAATTTGGATTTTATAATAATAATTAGAATGAATAGGAGCGGGGTGGAGATGAAATAATTGAAGGAATTAAATCATACCAATGTATATAGTGGAAAAATATAATTGTCAACATACAATTGTATTCACAACATTTTACCATACGCTAATTTCTGGGGGAATTATATCTACAATATGACGTTTTTCTTTTTTATTAGATATAAAGAAGTCAATAACAACCAAAGTTGATCAAGTCCTTTTCATAGAAGGGGGGATTGGTCAATACATCACAAAAGTAGGATTATTGGCACACCTTGCAAGGGCTAGTTCCATAAATGCCAAGTAGCCCAATGATAGTATTTAACTAACGAGCTCTAGTAAATGCATAGCAAATTGAAAACACATAGTAGCCAACCTCAAAAAATTGTATGGTTTTGTATGTCCAAATCTTCCATAGCATAGACAGATAGCTTACATACATGGCATAAGGTGAGTGAAGTCCTAGCAATGTGAGTCACCTAACAATATGGAGCAAAGTGTGAGTTGGGGTGAAGTTATCTAATGGCTAAGCAAATGTGCAAAGTCCACCCATAGACGGTTGTTGTAGTGCAAGAACAAAGTGTGCAATAGTCTCTTCAGGCAATTGCCAAAGAGAGAAAAGGCTATTAGTAAAGAAAGGCTACTTTATACAGAAGGGGTGTGATTCAAAAATACTGTGGAAAGCAAGATAGTGAAGCGAGCTTGACCTATGTGGATGGAGCGGATGATGAAGAACCTGTTGCACCAAATCATAAGAGGGGTTTAGACATAGACCAACAAACACATATCAAATGGAGTTGAAATAAAGCGAGAGGAATGAGCTATAAGGTGGGTCACATGATATTTAAGAAGGAAAGGTTGGACAGCAGGCTTCCAGCCTGCTAGTGGAGGAAATTAGTTTGAAGCAAGGTGGATGCCGCAGCCCGAAAAGGTAAGGTCAAGTAAAGTGTGTTCATTAACAAACAAGCTAGCATGAGGTAAGAGTCAGCAAGGAGGGGCATGGATGAGTTGTTGGATAGCTATAAGGCCCTTGCTTACTGTCAAACAAAGCCTGGGGTGGGATAGAAACTAGGAGAAAGGGGGAAAAGGGAGGAGGTGAAGATGGGTTCATTGAAAAGAAGGGGAGCATGGATCAAGTAATGAAAAGGGAAAAGAGAGGCAACATGCCAGATTTTTAAGGATGAAGGACCCCTTCAAGTGAAAGGAGTCCTGAAAGTTGAGAAGTTTTGCAATAGGGGGCGGAAGGTGAAGAAGAGGAGGAGGATCTACAACCAAAGACGTGTGATAGATGAGAAGAAAGTGCCAATGATGCGAATGGTTGAGGAGAGAGGAGAGTTGGCGAGCGACAAGAGATTGATTTTTAAGAAGGGGGTCAAGAATGTCGAGGCCGCCATTGGCCATAGGGGCAGTGCAGAAACACCATGGCAAAAGTGGGTGTTTTCTCGTCCAAAGAGAATGGCAAAGCAACTAAGTAGTCGAGCCGAGGAGAGTAGGACTGTTAACAAAAACAAAAGGGAAGAAAATAGGATAAGTGGCAAGGATGTGGTGGATGCCTAGGAAAGTGGTAGAATAACACATGTAGTGGGGATCCTAGAGATCTAGCTTGATGTGAAGGAGAAAGGTGGAGACTGAAAGGAGCGCCCAAGAGATGGGTAATGGTTTCATGCAAAATGACCCAAAAGCCCAAGGAGGCCACCCAAGAAGGAACATGAGTGGCAACGATGTGAAGCCGTAGTTAACGAGAGAGCACGAACAGTAACAAAATTTGGAGAAGAAACGAAGAAGTTGACAAGCGTAACATCGTCAACAAAAAAGTGGTGAGAGAGAGGGTCCAAGAGCGAATGGATGGGGGTATTAGTGTGAGACATAGTAGCCTTGTGGAGAGCGTGAGAGAGAGGGGCTCAGTGGCAATCACAAAGAAGAGAGAAAAAAGTGGCTTCCTTGGCAGATGCCACACTAAAGAGAAAAAGGGACAAAGTGGCAGCCATTAAAAAGAAGCCTGGAGGAGGAGGAGAAATAGAGGGTTCAAAAGGTGGGTGGGGATGCCAAGGGACTTGCAAGAGCGGAAGATGTAGTCCCGGCCTATATAGTTGAAGGCCTTGTCCAAGTCAAGACAAAAGACCATTGAAGGAGTGGAAAAGTGGGACGAAGTATCAGTCATAGTCCAAACACTCATGATGAAATCCATGATGTTGCATTATTAGAAAAAACCAAATTTCTCACGCGAGACGAGAGGGTTTAGATGGGGAAAGAGCACCAGGCCAATATCTTAGCAATAATCTTCTAGGTGGGCAAAATTTTGCCAAGATGAGCAGTCGAAGTTTCTTAGCCGAAATAAGCTCGATCAACCTCTCTGAGATGCGGGCCGACAAGGTGTCCAAGGAGGAGGCATGAAGGACTACGACAAGCAATCTCGAGTCAAGGTGGAGCCAGAACTTTATAAAAGAAACTTAGGGATAATTTCATCTAGATTTGGGTCTTGTTGAGAGACAAATCAAGAATGGCCGTGCAACGGGCATCTAAAGAAGAAGTGATCTTGGGAAGGAAAAAAAAAAAGGTGAACTTTGTGATGGAGAAGGAAGCTAGCTTGTCCTCATGCGGTGGGAAAGGAGAGCCATAAGGATTGTAAGTGAGAAAAAAGGCTTGGACCATTGTAGAGGAGTAGAAAAGAAAAGCTCAAGCATGAACAAAGGTAGTCTCATGCTTCTGATGAAGGGGTCGAAGAAAGAAAAGAAAAAGAGGAGCGTAGGTCTCGCTCCTTGAGTCAAATAAGCTTAGAGCATAACATGAGGCTGACTATGGCATGAGCATGAAAACAGAGAGGATGAATTGGAAAAGGAGCTCAAAATCAACAAAATCATGGACATCATAGAAAAGCTGCTGAGGCTCAACAATACCAGCAAGAGAGAAGGAAAGGTGGCAAGTCTGTCCAACTCTGTGAGGTGAGCCACACTATCATCCAGCTTAGTGTAGCAAGTATTCCTATCCACCTTCAACCTTAGACCTAAGCACTTACAAAGCATCAAGAAATGAAGGATTCTGGAGCTACTCAACATATGACCAGTCATTGTGAGCATTTTCACTCCTATAAACAAATCCATTCATCTTGGCAATGATAGTATATGATGGTGAAGGCACTATAAGATTGATGTTCCAACATGATCAGTTCAAACAACTATCAAATGTTTTGCATGTACCTAAACTCTCTACAAATCTATTGTCAATACGTAGGATTATTGATTTAGGTCATAGAGTAGAGTTTGAGTCTGATCAATGTTAAATTGTCAATAGGACAAATAAGATCCTTGCACTTGGCAAGAGGCATGGATACTTATATAGACTAATTCATTGTTATTCAGATACAAGTCAAGCCTTGAATACCTCTATTCTAGTCAATGAGACATTAGTTTGGCACAATAGATTAGGACATTTGAATCATACATCTCTGTCGAACATGTCAAAATAGTCCTTAGCACTTGATCACGACTATTCGACCAATAAAGTCAACCTCCTTATTTGTCATAGCTAAATTATCAAAAAACAGACTAGGATTAAGACATTACTTTGGAATAATAGATTAGGACATTTGAATTGTTCATCTATGTCAAACATGTCAAAATAGTCCTTAGCACTTGATCTTGACTATCCAACCAATAAAGTCAACCTCCTTGTTTGTCATAGCTACATTATCGAAAAACAGACTAGGATTCCGTTTAGATAGGCATGCCTAGATGTTGTTCATTCAAATATATGTGGTCCAATGCAAACTCCATCATTGCTTGTGCAAAGTATTTCATTACCTTCATTGACAAATATTAGAGAAGAGCATTAACCCAAGTTAATATGTGAGAGGGATTTGGCACCCTACGTGTGTAAGTCCAACCTGATGATCACATAGTTATTTGATTAGTTACAAGTCAATAAGAGAACCTTAGGCCTTTTTGCGGGACTTTTAATGTCGCAGGGCCTAAATGTCAAGTTAGGGTCCTCTTCTCTATTATAAAAAGAGACCAACTCGAGTTCCTACGCATGTTTATGTCCTCATTTCAATAAAGCAAATTGGTTCTCTTCTGAAATGGATTGATGAATGTCCTTGCTCGCTATCACTTTTCCTCCATCTCTCATGCTTTCTTTGGATTTTGCTAATTGTTGGATCTGATTGTTATTGGGATTGTGTGTTATTATATTTTTTATGAGAGAGAAAGGGAGAGAGAGAGAAGAGTAAGCTATCTTGTTGTGGATCGTAGTGTTAATGGATGTAGTGTTAATGTTCAGGGTTAATGGATGTTAGAGTTAGATTTGGATCTTCCATTCATGTTGAAATCTGAACTATATTATCGCTCTCATGGGAACGAATCTATGCGTGACAACTAACTTCGTCTCTTTGATGCTAGATTGATTAGATCTTGGATTTAGATTAGGCAAGGAAAGAGACCCACTACATTTTTGGTGCCATTGCCGGGGAGCTACACCAATTTTTCAGTTTGAAGCATGTTTGTTGGATGGTTAACTTGCATTAGGCATCTTGTCGTGGCATGAATACTGCATTTAGGGTTAGTTTGGGAGTGATTTTGCTTGATTTGAGTGGATTTTCTTGTTTGAAATCTAATCTGATTGTAGAACATGGAAAGCTATTTAGATCACCAATCTTAAGATCCATTTGGATCTGAGATATCAGAAAGAACAACAAAAATCAGTCAAATTTGCCAGATTTTGGTCAACAAGAGGCAAAAAATGTCATTTGAGTTGATAACTTTTTGTCCTCTTACAAGAAACAGCAGAAAAACCGTCAAAAAACACCAAAAAATCACCAAAACCTTAAAAATACAGAAAAAGAACCTTCGCCTGATTCACTGTGCATAGGTGTGATTTAGATCTATCTACTGCTAGGTCGGCGAAGAATAATACCAAAAATAGAAGGGTTTTCAGAGGATCAGTTGGCATATTGCCATATTTTTGCCAAAAAAAAGTCATTTTTTGCAAAAAAAACCAGTATTACTCTTGATCCTTTGCCAAAACCTTCGTCGAGTTTCCAAAACATTCTATTTATAGTAAAATACTATTTTTGAGTTCGGCGAAGATTCTTCTTGTCCAGATCATAGAAAATCTTGATTTTTACCCTCGCCAAACTATAGAAACTCAAGGGGAGGCTCGAACTTGGGACCAAAGAAACTTTGGATGGCAAGCTAACCAACAAAGCCAACCCATTGGGTTGTGAGAAAATAATGTAGAAGTGACTAGCCAAATGCATGCTATGCTTTCCTTCTTCACCTCTATGGAGAAATGAAGAGCAATTCCAGGAATGAGAGTTTTGAAACAAATTTGTGCATGTACATTGAGAACATCTACATCGATCTTGCAGTGGAGCATACAGTCAGGAATGATCTTAATGTCTTCAAGCATTGCACTCCTATAATATTAATACCCACATTTGTAATTTCGTTAGATTTTCTCGAAATCTAGCCATACAATGTTGAGTCATGAATGCATTTCAATGTGTGCATTTTCTTGTGTCAGAAACCTTCGCCAGATTTACCCTAGTTTTATCTATGCCAGATTTTGCATCTGAGAGTTCGGCGAAGGTTATTTCTCTAGAAATTGTCAGAAAAATTGATCAGAGAGTTTTTTTTTTTTCAAAATAGCACTGTTGAACCTTTGTCGAGCCAATATTTGCCTAGGGAATCTTCGCCAATACTATTTTTAGGTTTTGATTTTCTTAATCAAGTCTCTGTCAAAATTTGGGTCAAATCTGATACATTTGGATATGGATTCTGATAAATTTTTCATTTTTTGAAAAGTATCGTTTGATTGAATTTCGAAATCTTTTTCACGATATAGAATTTGATTCTTGAAAAGTGGAATAGATCAAGTAGATCTGATCTGAGATAGTTTTGATTGAAAAATCTAGATCCAATCTCATTGTCTGCTTGATTTAAATTTGTGAAGATGGCTACTCCGGGAGGTGCTCCTCAAGAAGTCAATCCTTTTATTGTTAGAAGAGCACACCGGTTGAATCTACCCAAATACAATGGGTTACTTGCAAAATGCTATGGATGATGCAATTTGGGAGGAGGATGAAGATTCAGATGATGAGCCGAATATCAGTATGTTGCCTTATACAGCAGGGTAGACTACTACGACATCCACACTATTGCATCCATGAATGTCAACGCTACTGCAAAACTGATGCTCAATGAGTTCGAGAAACTCGGGAAGAACTAGCAGAAACAAATGGAAAAGTGTTCTTCACCATTGCAGCCACCAAGAAATTCACATATAGATCTGAATGATCAGTTGCATCATCACGAAGAACCCTTCAAGATGACTGAAACGGAAGCGCTGCAAACAGAACTGCTCATGAATATTTTGTCTAGCAAGATCAATATCTCATTAAGAGAGTTTCTGAAGTTGGTGCCAAAAGCAAAAGAAGTCTTAGCGCAAACGTTAGCTCAAGCAGAACCAAAATTCCATCAAGAGCCACTTTTTTGTGCTGCATTTGAAGAATCCAATGAAGTACTCCATGTCGGAGCTGCTTGGGAAAGTGATCAAAAGAATATCACTCTGCCGATACAGCATAGACAATTTCCTAAGGAAGCAGCTGTGATAGATGGCGGTTTAGGAGTTAACCTGATCTCTACAAAGCTATGTGCAAAATGGGGCCTTACAAAGATCAAGCCTGTGACTTTTGCCATTAAGCTAGCTGATCAAACGTCAGTTCGTCTACCAGGAATGGTCGAAGATATACCTGTCAGAATTGCAGGAGTACAGTTCATCATTACTTTCGTAGTAATGGACTTACCAGAAGCACCAAATGTCTACAGTCCTATTGGGACGTCCATGGTTACGAGTTGCGCAAGTAATTCATAACTGGGGTACCGAAAAAATCACTTTTGAAAATCGTGAACGTGCAGTCAAAGTTGATCTTGCAACTTGGACTATCAAACCAGTGGTCCAAAAAGAGGATGATGATTCATCAACAACGGATCATACTTGTGACCGACCAGAGAAAAATTTGGGAGTTCATTACGATTCTCAAACGGATACTATCAACTGGAATGAAGCTCTTGCAACGATTGATTGTACAGTAGGATATATGTGTCAACAAGATAATCAGTTAGATTTGAGCGAGATTTCATTATTAGATCGAACTTTGGATACACCGATTACTTTTCCATTGAATGCGCTGAATGTAGCTTGGATATCAATGGAACATATACCAGATCCGATTGAAGATGACCTCATACTTGTGAGTCATGCCTTGACTTATGATGACAATGCAGAACTTACGGATGAGTAGATTCTAAATCATATGGATCCGCCTAGATTTGGAGTGCATAATGTTCCTGATGAACCAACAATAAAACCGCCCAAAGCAGTTATATTGAAGGAAGACAAGATCACAGGGTCAATAACGAAGAAGCAAGCCAAGCAACATTATAATACGGTTCTGAAATGGGAGAATCCTTCTCAAAAGATTGATTCAGTAATGTGCCACCCTTACTGGAAGGCAAAGGGAAATTCGAGGATGATTTTACAAGTCAGAACTCTAGCAAGACATCATCGTCTCGGAAGTCATCACATCCACGATCAATTCCTGCTAAGAAGGCTAAGCGAAGATCCAAGACAAGTCCTTTAACAAAGGAACAAGCAGATGTAGTCTGCTTAGAAAGTAATGTCGTTTGGACTCTATAATGCACCAAGTTCATTCCAAAGAGTAATGCAATTTGCTTTTAAAGATTATGTACAGAAATTCCTTGAAATTTACTTGGATGATCTGGGAGTCCATAGTACAGATACAGACCACTTGGATCAATTGGAAAAAGTATTTGAAAGATGTCGCAAATATCAAATTTCTCTAAATTCAAAAAAATGCCAGATATGGGTTTCCCACGGAGTTGTGCTTGGGCATGTGATATCGAGACATCGTATTGCCACAGATTATTCTAAAATCAAGATTATTGTGGAATTGCCACCGCCAACAACAATTCATGGAGTTTATGAGTCTATGAGTCATGCGAACTACGATCGAATTTTTATTATCTTCTTTGCGGATTTAGCACGACCTATATACAAACTGACTATTGTTCCTATTTGGACAGTCGAGACGTTAGAAGCCTTTGAAAAATTAAAAAAAGCATTAACTTCAGCACCAATACCGTGTTCTCCAGATGGGACGATTGAATTTCATGTTCACACGGATACCTCAAAATATGCCATTGGATCAATTTTGACGTAGCCAGGTGATTATAAGAAGGATTATCCTATACGATTTGCAAGCAGACAACTTACAGATCCGGAGAAGAATTATTCAACATCAGAACGTGAGGCGTTAGCCATGATTTTTTCTGTTGAAAAATTTCGTCACTACCTCATGGAAACGCATTTTGCATTTTATACGGATCATCAGCCGTTACTTTACTTGGTAAACAAGATATGCAATACTGGGCGTATTGCAAGATGGTTACTGTTATTGACTGAATTTGACTTTTGAATTGTGGTTCGAAAGAGCAAGCAACATTATCTAGCTGATCACGTTTCGCGAATAGAATCCGCACCAGTTAATACTAAAGTGGATGATGAATTACCAGATGCTGCATTGTTCTATGTAGAAGCAGTATTTGAGTGGGCAGCGGATATTGTTGAGTACCTGATGCTAGGACAACCGAATGACTCTTTGACAAAAGTACAGAAGAGACAATTGATTCATAAGGCTCAACCTTATCAATTGATTGTAGGACAATTGTATCGTCGTGGATCAGACAATATTCTACGTAGATGTGTTTTACCGTATGAAATCCTAGATTTAATCATGTTTTCACATAATGGCATGGGCGGAGGACACTTATCTACAGATATTATTGTTTGCAAACTTTTGCAATCAGGTTGTTGGTGGCCTATGCTTCATAAGAATACAAAATTATATTCAGACATGTGATGTTTGCCAGTGAGCACGACGACCTACTAGACAGAATTATGAACCTTGCATCCGGTTTTATCGCAAGCATCGTTTGAAAAATGGGGACTGATTATGTTGGTCCTATTCATCCTGCCGCGCAAGGATCTCAGGCCCAATACATTATCGTAGCAACTGATTATATGACCAACTGGGTTGAAGCCAAAGCTGTCAAAGTTGCTGATGCGAAATCTACGGCCAAGTTTCTCTATGAAAATATTATAATCAGATTTGAATGTCCGATCAAGATTGTCAGTGACCGAGGTACACACTTTGTTAATCAAACAATAAAGTGTTTACTGGAATATGTTTCTGTTATACACAGATTTTTACTATCCCAAAGGGAATGGCCAAGCTGAATCTTCCAATAAGATTCTCTGCACGATTATAACAAAGACAGTTGAAGCAAGTCGGTCTGATTGGGAACATAAACTGTATGTAGTGTTATGGGCATTCAGAACCGCTTACAAAAATAGTACAAACCAAACACCCTTTCAATTGGTTTATGGTCAAGATGCTATCATGCTGATTGAATTTTTAATTCCATCTTTACGCATAGCGGCAACAGAACAATGATGATAAGTCTTTACAACTACGTCATGAAGCGTTGCACAAATTATGTGAAACACGTTTGATGGCAGTTCAGACGTTAGCAACAGAGAAAGCCCGCCGAAAGGCATGGCACGATCGTCCAAGTACTATCATAAATGCATTTTTTCAAGATCTGAGGCTATGGCCAGTCTAATTTTGACATTTTCAGACCATCTAGCATGTCAACAAAGGTTCATAATGAGGGTAAGGTGCTCGACGAAGGTTCCCAAAATGGCATATTGCTGATCATTCGCCTAGCTCAAAAAATGGATTTTTTCTGAACAAAAACCTTCGCCCAACTCAAACTAGATAAATATGAAGTGGATGTACAATCTGGAGGCTCAGTGAAGGTTTCTGATACTGTATAGGCATCATCTGACCAAAACAGTAATTTTCTAATTCATTTTCCATCAAAAATACTATTCTTCTTTTTTTGCATGCTGATGACTTTGTTTGACTTTTGTTCATCAGTCTTTTCTCATTTTTTTTTTTACTGTCTTTTCCCAAACAAAATTAACAATTAAAGTAGTGAAAACAAAAAATTGAAAAACAAATAAAAATGAAGAATCAAGTAGATCATGCTTGCTGAACTGGCTTGCGTAATCGGCTGCCATTCGCTGCAATATCAAATTGTTTTCCATCCAAGTGCTCAATAATTACTAATCCATAGTTCAGGATTTCCTTCACTTTATACGAGCCTTCACCGGTAAACTTCAATTTTCCCTTGAAAAGCTTGGTTTTGTACATCAGTGCAAGATCTCCTACTTTCAAATCCTTTGTGTGCAAGCAAGGACCCTCTTGGGTGAAGATTCGTCCTTCGCCAGCCCTGGAAAAAGTTTACCTGATAGGTTCAGATTCCCAGAAACCTTCGTCGAGATTTTTATAGCCTATTTTCATAGTACTGTACATGCCTACAAATTTTTGTTCAGAACTGATCAGCCAAACTAGTATTCAGTGTAATGGACCCTCCAAATTCACCTATAAGTTGGCCGAATTCGATTCATTCCTCACTTGTGCTAGCGAAGCTCTTGCAAATTTTTTTCGCGACCAAAGCCTTCCAAACTTTATGAACTGCTTTCTGATAAACATTCACTCGTCTTACTTTTCGTTCTGATCATCATGTCTTCAACATATACTTCCCAGTCTCCTCGTTATACTATCCATCGTGATGTCCCATCTGCAACGGACATCATGATCCTTCCTAGCACAAGCATGGTCACTCAGTGGATGACCTTTGCGGAGCCTCTGCTTACTACAATGGGTATTCATGAGAGAGCCTTTTCTGGGAAAATCAACATGGATTTCATCACTCTTGCCTTCAGTACATGGAAGGAAGAGAAATCCAAATTTTATATCGCCTTTCAGGGAGCCACACACAAGGATCGCGTAACTGAGGCCGCCCTTGTTGCTAAAGACATAGCATCTGGAACCCAAGCCTCACCCAACCATAAGCAGGCCAAACAGGCTATTAAGCCTTACATTAACCTAACCAACAATCTGCATTGGACTAATGATGGTTACCTCCTCGATGCCATCACTGAGCCTGCTATACACGTTGCTGCCCAGCTCCTGAACAACTTCTTGATGGTTGGCAACCTCAGGAAAGACCGCATCACTTCATAGATCCTCCATAGGATAGTTGAGTCCTATACCAAGATAGCCAAAGCCCCTCTTGAACCATATAATTGGTTCAAGACTATTTCTAGTGAGCTCAAACGAGCTATTAAGAGCAATACCAAACATCAGTTCGTTGTTGGCTCTTTGTTGTCTCTTCTAGCGGCCTCCCACCTTGAAAAAAAAATCCATGGCCTCCACCTGGATATTGTGCTTTCGGTCTGTGCAGTAGCACTGGCCAAGTTGTCCCACCAGGCCTCCAGTTCACATAGTCGACGTCGTCTACGCAGCAAGATTGTTATTCCTGACTCGCCTTCTGCGTCAGGACATCGTACTAGGCATACATCGTCAACTGCGCTTCCACCCCCTACTGCTACTCGCACTGAACTTCCTATTCCCCCCGCCTTTGATGCTTTCCCTCGCCTCTGCTTCCACTCAAGGACAGTTTCTGACTATTGGGACTACCATTCCCCCATCACATTTGCTCAGGCCATGAATGACCTTCGGCATTCTTTTAGATATATAGATGGCATTTGCTTCATCAATAACTCTATTATTGAACTTTTTATGGACAAAACATAGGTAAAGAACCCTGATAAGCTGTTCTAGATCTATCCCCTGGACTTTCTAGAAATAGAAAAAAAATGACTGAAGAAAATAAAATCAGCTTTTTAAATATTTCTATTACCTTCAATAGTAAATCCGGCCTGACTTGTCTTTCTAAATACGACAAAAGAAGAGAACTACCCTTTCCTAACTTACAATAAATACACCTTGCTTCAAACAGACCAATCTATAATTCATATAAGATTCTGTCCGCTATTGTTTTGCGCTCATTAGCATCTAATCTTGTCTTTTGGAATAAATACTATTTCCTTATTGCATTCAGTTTGAGTCAGAATGCATGCATCTCTATATTGCTTTTGTAACTGGTGGAAATTGTCTGAGAATTCAATACTTTATGTTTGGCTACGTAATCACTTAGTATCTAGTGAAAGCTAGTTGCTAAAGATTGGACGTGATTCCCATCACTACTGATTTGTTCAATTTTTTATAGGCGTAGTCATGCATTGGAAGTTGGAAGTTTTCGCTATTCCATTACTCACCTATTTTCGACATGGTATCAGAGTGTTGATTCTTCTTCAAGGCCTTATATTATATCAGAGCGCAAGCTCTTATAATTGATATCTTTTGTGATATCAAATTATTCTTCAGATCAAATCAATTTGTTTCGGTATCAAAGAATTGGTTTCCAATTGTAGCGCAACACGGTATCTCTCTTAACATCGTCAGTCTAAAGTTCCAGATGGATTCTCAAAGTAAAGCTAGTCTTATCGCAGACAAGCTGAATGGATCCAATTATTATTTATGAAAATTTAAGATGAAGATCTTGTTAGTCGCCAACGAGTTGTGGGTTGTTGTTACAGGTATCGAAGTGAAACTTGAAGACGACCCAAAATACTCAAAATGGAAATCGAAGGATGGTAAAGCTTTCGTGCTTATTATCCTCAATATATCAGATACTCAGATTGGCCACATAGCTGAAGCTAAAACTTCGAAAGAAGTTTGGGACATCCTAAGCTCACTATATGATGTGAGAGACATAACTACTAAGTTACATCTTTGAAAGAAATTCTTCACACTCAAGATGTCGAATAATGATTCTCTTCATAATCATATTAACTGGTTTAAGAATCTCTTGAAACAGATGGCCACTATCGGATCAGTCATAGACAATCAAGACGCAATTATAACATTGCTTTCAAGTCTGCCCTCTACATATGAGAACTAGGTGATGATCATCACGACACACTTAGATTTAACTCTTACCAGAGTTATCACTATGTTGGTGCAAGAAGATAATCGAAGAAGTCAAGACACTTTGTCTACATCTTCGTCTCATGCTCTATATGTCAACAAGGGCTCGAAATAACATAAGCAGAAAAGTTCCAAGCAGTCTACATCGAATCAGAAACAGACTCAAAGTCAAGAACAATCATCAAATCCACATTCGTTGAAGAAGAAGATGTTTTGCAGGTATTGCAAACGCAATAATCATGAGATCCAGGATTGTCGAATTCTCAAAGCGAAGAATGCAGCCAAGTAACCTAATCAACAAGCAAATACAGTTACAACGTCTCCTGAAGTCGAAATGGACGAAGGCGCTTTTATGGTCAAAGACAAATAAGCGAATTTGGATGATTCGTGGTTACTGGATTATGGAGCTACTCAACATATGACCAATCATCGTGAGATTTTCCAATCCTATATGTCTTACAGCACAAAGAAGTATGTTCATCTTGGTGACGATAGTATTCACACTATCGAAGGTACTCACACTATTGATAGTACTCACACTATCGAAGGTGAAGGTACTATAAGATTGAGATTCCAGCATGATCAATTCTAACTACTGTCAAAAGTCTTGTATGCTCCTAAACTCTCTACAAATCTGTTATCAGTAAGTAGAATTACAGATTTAGGTCATAAGGTGAAGTTTGAGTCTGATTAATGCAGACTTATTGATAAGAGTAATAAGATCCTTGCACTCGACAAGAGGCATGGATACTTATATAGATTGGCACATTGTTATTCTGATTTTAGTCAAGCCTTGAAAACCTTTGTTCTTGTCAATAAAGCATTATTATGGCATCATTGCTTAGGACACTATAGACACTCGTAAATCCACTTCCGGATTTACATTATTCCTCAACAATGGTCCAATTTCCTGGAATGGTCGTAAACAATCTTCGATAGCTCTATCTTCTATAGAATTAGAGTATATCGCAGCCTCACAAGCTACAAAGGAAGCGATTTGATTGAGAAACTTACTTTCAGATATCAGTCTGAATCAATATGCTCCGACATTATTATTTTGTGATAATCAAAGTGCCATTGCCTTATCAGCCAACCCTAGATTTCATTCTAGGAGTAAGCACATTGAAATGAAGTATCACTATGTTAGAAGCAAAGTTCTCGACAAAGAGGTCAGATTGCAGTATTGTTGAATGCAAGATATGACGACAGATATTTTTACTAAAGAATTAAGCTTGGATGCATGCAGAAAGTTCTGTTCAGAACTAAGTATAAAGGTCAAGACATTCATGGATTCAGATTAAGGGAGAGTGTTGGATTATTATTCTCCTTCCTACTAATCGAGTAATCGATTACTAATCTTCATCCAACTGTTTATCTAGTACTTTGGATTTTTCCATGTTTTTATACAGTCTACAAAAATACACAAAGTTTGACAACAGTGTCGGGTTTTCTCTCTCTACAAAAACCCAACAACGTCACTTTTTCGCCTGTCAGGAATTTCGTGTAAAAATACAGTGTTGTCTTTTTTGCATTTTTCGCCTATCGAGAATTTCGTGTGAAAATGCAGTGTCGCCTTTCTTGCATTTTTCACTTGTCAGGAATTACGAGTAAAAATGCAGTGTTGCCTTTTTCGCATTTTTTGCATGTCATGAATTACGAGTAAAAATGCAATGTCGCATTTTTTTCCTGTGGCAGTTTACGTTCATTTATGCAGAGTGACAGTTTACGTTCATCTATGCATGCAGACTGTTTATGGCCAATTGTCACCGCTTATCAGCAAGCAACTTTTAAGAAGAACTGGATGAATGTCAGCAGACTCCAGCCAACTAGCAGTCGCATTCAACGACCTAATTACTTAGTATAATTTAGTTGTTCATACATCTCACTATCAATAATATTGTGAATTGTGAAGGAGTTGAGTGTTATTACACGACGCTTCCTGCACTCTTATCAAGCAGAAAGTATTGTAGTTAGCTCTCTATCAAGCTTTCAAGCTTGAACTCTCTTGAGCATTCTAGCTCAGTCTTTTAGAGATTTATTTTAGAGTTGCTATTGTGCTATTGCTTATCGACAGAGTCGCTTTCAGAGTTACTCAGAGATAGCTTTAGAGTGAGTGGTTTCTATCTGCTATTCTTTTGCGCTCATTAGCATCTGATCTTTTTTTTCTAGAATCAATACTATTTTCTTATTGCGTTCAATTTGTGTCAGAATGCATACATCTGGTATTGCTTTTGTAACTGGTAGAAATTGTTTGAGAATTCAATACTTTATGTTTGGCTACGTAATCACTTAGTATCTAGCGAAAGTTAGTTGCTAAAGATTGGACGTGATTCCCATCACTACTGCTTTGTTCAATTTTTGATAGGCGTGGTCATGCATTGGAAGTTTCCACTATTCCATTACTCACCTATTTCTGACAAGGGGTGTATCAGGAATGGTAGGAGTATGTTTGGCAAACAAGGAGTCTTTCTCTTTTTCAAGGCAGGCAAAGACATTTCTTATATTTTGGTTAAAAGATCTCTCTTCCTCCTCATATTTATCAAATAGATTGGCTAGATCAACAACAAAATTTTCCACGGTTCTCAAAGGGTCAATACAGTATTTACCATGATCCATATAGATTTTAACCCAATGTAAGGTATCTAAGAGATCAATTATGCAGAGCACTTTATCCTCTGGCCCATCGTCATTGCATGTAGCACGATCAGTTTCAATAATAAAACTATGCAACATCATAATTCTTTTCATACAATAGATCAAAATTTGTATGAATCGATTGGGGGGAGGAAGGGGCTCCCTGTAACCAAGATCAACAGCATCCTGAAACCAACCTAAGGACTAAACCATGAAAGAAAGTATTTGTTAGCCTATGAATCCACGTAAGGTAAAGGTTTGATACTATCCCGACCAAAGGATAGTTGGATTTATACCACAAGGATGCATAGAGAGAGATTAACAAAACATAGCTCCTCTTGCCAAAGCAAGACCAAACCTTTTAAAACCTTTGTTCATAATCCAACAAGGTAAAACATAGTTGAAAGCATACAGTGCTTCAAAGAAAAGCACCGTAAAGCGAAACAGATTTTAAGACATCCAGATGATACCTGCCACCATCCCACCACACAAAACCGCACAAGTTAGCACAGTGAGGAAGACAGGTGTCAATGCTGAACGTCAGTAGTTATCCATGTCCAAAATAAGTTTAGCAGCTTAACAACTTAAAATATTTGATGTAAAAATGTAGTCCAATCTTTCCTATGTAGACATGATTGATAGCGATAGGTCTTCTCATATTATTATCGTATTAGGGCATTCTGCATTCTGATCAGTTTTATGGTACTAGTCCATATCAATTTATATAATTAAAGCATATGTATTCAAAAAAATAATTGTGCTATATAGGTTTCAAATTGCAAACAAGCGATGCCTACATTGCAAAAAGATCTACTAGTAGTTGCAAGGATAGCAGATGCAAGCATGCGTGTGACATTTACGAATGAAACATGCAATGTGGTTGACGCTAGCACTAGTACAGTCATCACTCAAGGAAGACACAAAGACAACATGTATCATCTGAAGGTACGCCTACCGACAAAGCAAGCTCATCAAACCCATGAATCTATGAAAGTTCTATGGCATAGGAAACTGTGTCATATGGACCCGATGGCGCTATATAAAGCAAGCCAACATAGAGCATTCACAAGAGTTAGCATCAAGGATGCAACTAGTCCGACATCCTGTGATGCATGCAACAAAGGCAAGATGTCACGTACACCCTTCACCAGGGATTCCTTCAAAGCGACAGAGCTCCCAGAATTGATACACTCCGACATTTGTGGACCTTTTGACATGCTCTCTGTGGGAGGATCGAAGTACTATATCACCTTCATCGATGATTTCAACAAGTTTGTTGTCGTCTACTTCATCCACAATAAATCAAAAGCTCTTGATAAGTTTACAAAATATGTAAATTGGGCTGAGACGCGGACAGAGAAAAAAGTCAAACAGATTAGAACTGATAGAGGTGGAGAATATATCTTTGTAAGGTGTGTAGATTTGTTGGTGAGCAGCCCTCCGCTTGTCAAAAGGGTTAAAACACAAAGATAGGGACCTAACCATGTCAAGTTGCTAGATTTAGAAGCTTTCTACTTTATCCTAACACTAAGCACATCCATACATCATGATTGAGAGTGAAAGAGAGAGAGAGAGAGAGAGAGAGAGAGAGAGAGAGAGAGAGAGAGAGAGAGAGAGAGAGAGAGAGAGAGAGAGAGAGAGAGAGAGAGAGAGAGAGAGAGAGAGAGAGAGAGAGAGAGAGAGAGAGAGAGAGAGAGAGAGAGAGAGAGAGAGAGAGAGAGAGGTTAGCTCATTTTCTCATTATGCATGCTAATGGAAAAGCTTTAACGAATGAAAACAAAAATAATAAAAATGAAAAACAATAGGAAAAACACCACAATAGAATTAGCAAGAGTGGATAGCAAATGAGGATGGTTGCTAGCCAAAATTGTAGAGTTTCCTCCTTCTCATTAAGCATCGAAAATGGTTACAAATGGTGCCTTTTTATCTTGGGGGTGGCCCTTGCCCTTTTCTTCCTATTGGCTACTTGCAAAGGATGGGATTGCAATCCACACCATCCACAAGAAGCACAAACTAATCTATGGTGTAGAAAGAAGCACATCCCACCTACCACCATTTGACTTTTGACTAGTTCAAAAACTTAGTAACTTAAACTAAACTTAGACTTTGGCCTCTAATATTATTTTTAATTACATGGCCCAAAGTCTAGTTTATTCCAAAAAGATTATTTACAATTGCTCATTGGGCCATGGGCTTACGCATGCAGGATGCCATGACGGCATATTGTGCGGCCACATGGATTGTGGGATCTAGACATTTCACATAACCTTTAGAAAACTGAATGAGAGCCCGTCTGACATCTACGTCCGTCTTCCACCCATAATTTATGAATTCTTGGCCAATTCATGGTTTCGACCATTATTATGTCCACTGCACTCCACCCATTTTGATATGCGTGGGCTTCAGTCATGCACCCTCACAATCAGCTGCAATTCATACGGTGGGATGACAACCAGTTAGATCAGCACGTTGAGAAGATCAGAACGATCTTCTCTCAACTCGCTACATCAGGACAGGAGCACCAGGTCCCAACACCACAGTAGCTGATGTACTTCATGAAATCTCTATCGACGTCCTATCAGTTGCTGAGAATGCTCATACTGAGTCTACCAGATATAACATTCGACAAAGCAGTCAGTCTTGTCGCTGATGAGAGACTGATGAGAGACGAAGGAGAGAGAAGCAGTGATCAAGAGAAGGCTCTCTTCACGAAAGGAAGGAAGAAGAACAAAAACAAGCCAAGATTCGAGAAGACAAAGGCCTCGAATCAGCAATCTTCTTCCTGTGATCACTGTCACAAACCAGGCCATACGGCCAACAAATATTGGTTCAATCCAGCAATACCTTGCATGCACTGCAAGAAAAAAGGGCATTTTGCATACGACTACAAATTCAACCCAAAAAGAAAAAACAAAGCTAAAAAGACAAGCATTGCAGAGTCATCAAAGGATGCTGAAAGAGGTGACAAAGCTTTCACGATACTTGATGAAGCTTCGACAAGCTACTCTGAACACGACTACGATGTAGTTATCAATTCAAGAGCAACATCTCACATAGCTTGCAACAAGAATATCTTGATCAACTTTCGTGAACTCGAAAATGATAGAGCAGTAGTTCTAGGCGATCGAAACAGACACGATGTCAAAGGCATCGGCTTTCTACAGCTACGAACACTGTCAGGCCAAGCATAGCTACCAGGAGCACTCTATGTGCCCTCACTCATAAAGGATCTGCTATCTGTATTCAAGATGGCAGATCTAGGCATTCGAGTTTTGTTCGATGGCAACACTTGTTGTATGATCGAGAAGATGACAAACAAGTTGTTGATGGTCGGATGCAGAGAATGAAGTCTTTACCAGGCCAAAATAATCAGCAATTTCAAAAGCATATTAAATGCTCTAGAAAACAAAGATCAGCTCTGGCATAGAAGAATGTATCATCTGAACATGCAGAGCCTGTATGACATGAGCAAAAAAGACATTGTCATAGGTCTCAAGATTTCAAGGCCAGAGACTGAGTTCTGCGAAGCTTGTCAGAAAGGCAAGCAACATCGGAATCCATTCACACACAAGGGAAGAAGAGCCAAAGAAGTTCTTGAGCTCATCCACTCTTATGTGTGTGGACCAATGAAAATAGATTTGCTCTCAAGTTCGAGATATTGTCTAACATTCATAGATGATTACGTCCGAACGACCACGATCTACTACTTGAAGAAGAAGTCCGATGTATTCGATTCTTTCAAGTAGTTCGTGGCATTTGCAGAGCGATACACCTCGAAAAAAGATATGAATCCTTAGATCTGACAATGGAGGTGAATACAAAAGCACATAATTCTCAAGATTCTACGAAGAACAGGGGATTGAACACTAGTTCACTCCTGTATACACACTAGAATACAACGATGTGGCAAAAAGAAGAAACAGAATGCTAGTCGAAGGAGCCGCACATGCTCAATTGTCAGGTCAATTCTGGGTCGAGGCAATAGCTGCAGCTGTACATCTGCAGAACATATCTACAACGACAGCGTTGGAAAACAAAACACCATACGAAATGTGGACAAGTAGAAAGTCTGATCTATCATACGTACGAGTGTTTGGATGTGCAGCATACAAGCACATTCCAAAGGAAAAGAGAAGCAAGCTCGATGACAAATCCGAGCAAACAGTCATGGTCGGCTACTAAAACAAAACATATGTGTACAAACTCTACGATCCAACCACGAAGAAGGTTGTTTTGAGCAAAGATGTGAAGTTCGACGAGTCCACATTCCCTGGACTGAAAGACGAAAGAGACATGAGATCTTTACACTACTGCCTATTCAAGAGGGAGATCGAGGACATACATCAAATCAAAATGCAGAGCCCTAGATTCCAGAGCAGCAGGAAGCAGAGGATCGATTCCATGAACAAGAAATGTTCGAGTAGCGATGAAACAAACCTCGAAGGTCAACAAGACAAAGAAGACCTCCAGATCGCTATTCTGAGAATCTTCAATGGAGCGAAGACATGCAATTCGAGTACTGCAGCTTCACAGAAGAGCCAGCAACATATCAAGAAGCTATCCAGAGTCAAAAGGGAGAATTCTGGAAGTAGGCAATGTCAGAGAAGATCGAGTAGATGAGGCAAAAAGAGGCATGGACATTAGAGCCACAGCTAGAAAACAGAAAAATAGTCGACTGCAAGTGGTTATACAAGAAAAAGCTAAAATCAAATGGCATTATTGGCCACTACAAGGCAAGGCTCGTCGCAAAGGGCTACACACAGAGATATGGTGTCGACTATTTTGACACATATTCACCCATGGTGAAGATGACAAGCATAAGGCTACTCCTTGCATATGCCAAATAGTACAATCTGGAAATTCACCAGATTGACGTGAAAACAACCTTTCTCCACGGAGATCTAGAGGAGGAAATCTTCATGAAGCAACCTGAAGGCTATGAAGACCCCGACAACAGACAATATGTCTGTCGATTGCAAAGATGCATCTACGGTCTAAAACAGACATTGTGGGCTTGGTACAAAAAGCTTGATGGTCTTCTGAAGTCTCTAGACTTTAACCCTACTCAACCAGACTGTAATGTCTACATCAAAAGAGTAGGAAAGGATTTTGTGATATTGACCATTTTCGTGGATGATTCACTGATGATAGGAAATTCTTTGATGCTGATCAAAGACACGAAGAGTCAGATTTCTGAAAGCTACAAAATCACAGATCTTGGAGAAGCAACAAAATACCTAGGGATGGAGATCATAAGAGATCGAACAAATGGCGAAATGCACTTGAGTCAGTCAGAATACGTCAAAAAAGTGCTGAAGCAGTACCACATGATGGACTGTAGAAAAAAGCCACACCAATGATAGTTGGAGCCAAGCTCACAAAATAGGATTGTCCAAAAACAGAAGAGGAAGAACAGAAGATGGCAGATATATCCTACCAGAACTTAATCGGGAGTTCGATGTACTTGACAATTTGTACCAGATCGGATCTGGCCTTCTCTATTTATGCATTGAGCCAATTCTGTTCCAATCCTGGTCTAGCACATTAGCAAATGGCCAAACGAATCCTACAGTATCTAAAGGATACCCAGAATATTGGATTAACCTGCAGAGCTAGAAACGAGGAGAAAGGATTTGAGCTGCATCACTATAGTGATGCGAGCTGGGCGAGCTGCAAGGATGACAACAAGTCCATTACTAGAGAATGTACAATAGCATGCGGAGCTGCAGTCAGCTGGATATGCAAAAAACAAACCTTGGTAGCTCAATCCTCTTGCGAAGCTGAGTATGTCGCAGTCTCAAAAGTGGCGAATGAGGTAGTGTGGCTGCGGATGATATTGGAGACAATTGGGATACCACAAGAGGGGCCAAGGATGGACTCCCAGAGTGCCATCTATCTGTCCCAGGATCCTATCTTCCATTCAAAGACGAAACACATTCCTCTGAAGTACCATCACATTCGAGATTTGATCTTGAAAGGAGAGCTCCAGGTCCAGTTCATAAAATCAGAAAGTATGATTGCAGATCTCCTCACGAAACCGCTCAACAAGCCACTCTTTACCAAGCAAAGAGAGACAATTGGATTAAATGAACAAAGCTGCAAGGTTCAAGAGGGAGTGTCAAAGATGGTGAACTCCTGCAACTTTGTCGCAGCACGAACAAGACACGAATGTCGAACGACAACAATTCGTGACAGTCAACATGTCTTTGACTCGAAGCACGAACGAATCGTAAACACACCTCCAGGACCGCAAAACAAAAAGAACGAAACAAACGAAGAGAAATCCTTCGCGCTGTCAGCTGGTAGCTCAACGAACTTCATGCCTAGCTGAAACGAATAGCAACGACGGAGACTAACTAACATTAGCGTTAACTAGTCTTGTGATTCTACATTTAGCTATCTTGTAAACTCCACACAATGGAGGTATAAATGATCCTCTCTGGATCATAACAATATATAGAAGGAAAAAAGAAGAGAGATAGTATACAAAGATCTGTAAGAAACAGAGAGAGATGTAGCGAATAGAGTAAGAAACCAAAAATACCATAGCTGTGCATGAAAGTCTGCCAACGAGTAGAACACAGTGAAAGAGCAAAGAGTCATTCCGCCAACGAGCAAGACACTGACGATCTTGCTCTAAAACCAAAACTGACAATATAGTTGCTCTATTTCGTGTATCTCTTGGTCTTGAGCTATGTCTCTTGATTGCTAGAATAAAATATGTTCTGTGATGCGTAGTCAAGTGTTTGGGATCCCGTAAGAGCTTTTGCGAGAAAAGAAAAATCAAAGATAGAAAATTGTTTGCGAATCAAAAGAGACGACGAACACAAAACAAGAAAGAAAAAAGCTTCTACGACAGTTGTCTTGGACTTGTGACATATGTTCTGATGGTCACAAGGTCTTTCGAACAACCTTTGGCACCATTCTGGTTGAGGGACCAATGTTGGGAGTTAGGCCAACTTGTTTTCCTTTACCTCCTTGATCGTCATAGATAACTGCCAGCCACCGCATGAGCTTTCATTTGGAAATTGGACCAGGTAGGCATTGATCTCGTCCTCTACCAATTTTGGCCTTGTAGCGGCCTTGGTTCACCTGTCACGCATAGATTCATTCCCAAGGGAATAGTGCTTCCCTTGCGAAGTTAGCTTGCAAATCCTACTCTAACCATACCTAACTAACCACATCTAACTATCCACCCTACTTTAACCACAAGCATGAGAAGGAAGAATAGATTACAATGGGGGAGGTGCTTACATCCTATCCTCTCTACTCTCTTAGAAATCATTAACAACATGCAAGTAGAGAGAAGAAGCAAATGGAAAGCAAATATAAAATGCAAAAATGAGAGAGAGAGAGAGAGAGAGAGAGAGAGAGAGAGAGAGAGAGAGAGAGAGAGAGAGAGAGAGAGAGAGAGAGAGAGAGAGAGAGAGAGAGAGAGAGAGAGAGAGAGAGAAGGAAGCAAGGATGTTTGAATCTCATTTGGGCATAATCTTCTCCTCCTATTGAACATGGAAATATGGTACAAAGGGTGCCTTTTTATGGATGGGGAAGGCCCTTGCCCCTTTCTCCTATTGGTTAGTTAAAATGGCAAGGATCCTAATCCAACCCTCCTAAACTAATACAAAATGAATCTAATGGTCCTTTAAGAAAGCACAAGGGCACTCACATAATTCATGTGAGTTCTAATTTTGGCCCTTTTAGCTTTTTTGTTAACAACTTGACTTAGGGCCTCTAATGTCATTTTAGAGTTTTAGGCCCCTAGTCACTTATTCCTAATTCTACAAGTTCTACAAAACCAAATTGCGTGCTCATTGGGTTGGGCTTATACACGCAGGAAGCCAGTGCCCTCGCACTTATTACTCTACATGTACAGTGTACTATGGCGGGGCCCACTTGGTAAGCTTAGCCAGTAGTACTTTAGTGACGGGACCCACTAAGTGCCCAACAGTATCCCCCACCTAAATAGGTGACGGTCCCACGACACCTGCCGGTGCTTGTTGTGGAAGAAGGTTGTTGATACATTTATTGCGGATGATGGAGTGCATCAGGAAAAGTGTGTATAAGGATCGCTTACGTAAAACCTAAAGCTTTATTCGATGATGAGGAGCCTATCCTAAACTCTTCAAGAAGTGTTTGAGAAGGCTGGTGGCGACCAGTACTTGCGTAACCGGCTACCGTTGATGGGTGTAGCAAACGGTGTCCCATCCATTGTTTCTAAAGTCACTGCCCCTTGTGATAGGATGTCGGTGATGCGATAAGGGCCTTCACCAGTGAATTTCAGCTTTCCTTTGATCGCCTTTGTCTTGTACATGAGGACCAAATCTCCTTTTTGAAGATCTTTCTTGTGAAGACGACGATCATGCCAAGCCTTGCGACGTGCTTTCTCTGCAGCAAGAGCATGGACCGCTAACAAGCATGTTTCACACAACTTGTGTAGCGCTTTGTGATGAAGGTGGAGCAATCTTGTATCATCCAATCGTTGCACTATGGCAATGCGAAGAGATGGAACAAGAAATTCCACCAGCATGACTGCATCTTGGCCATACACCAGTTCTATGCACACAATTCTCATAGATGGATCCTGATGACTCACAAATCATGTCTCTTATAAGCAATATAGATCAAAATAAACAGTTCCCAGTGAATTCTCTTCACACTGCTAATTCAACCAATTAACTTCTAAACAAGAGTAACCCAATTACTCAAGTCAATTAAATGATTCATAAATCTTAAATGTCTAGGTATTAAATTCATATATTCCGAAACAATACCACATTTAGATCCTCACCCAAACCATTAGTAAGTTAATGAATTATGGAGTTTTTTTGGTGCTGCCTTTGTATGCAGTTCTGAAAGTCCACAGAGCAGCGTGTAGTTTGTGCTCCCAATCAGATCTGCTTGCTTCTACTATCTTTGTCAAAATGCCGCACAAAATCTTATTAGAAGATTCGGCTTGGCCATTGCCTCTTGGATAGTAAGGCGTGCTGAAATGATGGATCACAAAGAACTCTTCTAATAAGGCCTTGATGGTCTCGTTGACAAAGTGAGTTCCCCGATCGCTGACTATCTCCACTGGGCATCCGAAGCGTACAATAATACTTTCATAAAGGAACTTCGCGGTGGACCTAGCATCTACTACGTGCACTACTTTGGCTTCAACCCACTTTGTGAGATAATCTGTAGCCACGATAATATATCGGGCTTGGGTACTGCGAGCGGCTGGGTGAATAGGGCCGATGTAATCAAGTCCCCACTTCTCAAATGGCGCTTGAGCCAATACAGGATGTAACGGCTCATAATTCGCCTTCATTGGTCTGCGTGCCCTTTGACACACATGACATTGCTTGATATATGTCTCAGTATCCTTGTGCATTGTTGGCCACCAACAGCCGGATTGTAGAATCTTGCGTACTATTACATCTGCGGCAAAGTGTCCACCTCCCATTGCTTCATGCGAGAGGGACATGATCTGACTTGTCTCATGGGGCAGGATACAACGATGAATGATATTGTCGGCCCCTCCTCGATACAGTTGGTCGGCAATCAGCTAATATGGATGAGCTTTAAGTACAAGTTTCCGCTATTGCACCTTGGATAGTGACCGATCAGGTTGGCCATTCATCAGATACTCAACTATGTCTGTGGCCCAATCCGGTACAACATCCACGTAAAATAAAGCAGCATCCGGTAATTCATCATTAGGCTTGGGATCCTTCTGTGTCGATTTGATTCATAATACATGATCCGCCATATAATGTTGCTTGCCTTTACGAACCACTATTCAAAAAAAACTCGAGCAACAAGAGTAACCATCTAGTGATTCTCCCTATGTTGCAGGTTTTGTTGACTAGGTAGAGCAAAGGTTGATGATCAGTGTAGAATGCATAATGATTGCCATAGGATAATGGCGAAACTTCTTGACCACAAATATCATTGCCAAGGCTTCTCACTCAGTCGTTGAATAGTTGATTTCAGCATTGTTGAGTTGTCGGCTGGCGAAGCGAATAGGAAAGTCTTTCTTGTACTCGCCTGGCTGGGTCAAAACTGCTCCTATAGCATACTTTGATGCGTTGGTATGCACATGAAACTCAATTGTCCAATTGGGAGGCCGTAAGATTGGTGTAGATATAAGTGCTTCCTTCAGCTTTTGGAAAGCTTGTAGGGCTTCCTCCATCCAATGTGGATCAATTGTCAACTTGTAGATAGGACATGCCAAATCCGCAAAGAATAGAATGAACATTCGGTAGTAATTGGCATGTCCCATAAATACATAAACTCCACGAATCGTTCCAGGGGGTGGAAGATCCATGATAGTATCTTAGACAGATCAGTGGTGATCCCATGTCTAGATACAATATGGCCTAGGATAAGACCTTGTGTGACCCAAAATTGGCATTTCTCTAGGCTCAATGATATTTGAAATTTGCGGCATTGTATAAGCACTCTTTCCAACTGAGATAAGTGTTCATCATTAAATTCATGCACGCAAAGATCATCGAGGAAGATCTCTAGGAATTTCTGTAAATAGTCCTTGAATGCCTTTTCCATGACGCGTTGAAAAGAGCTAGGGGCATTACAAAGACCAAATGGCATGACCTTGTAGGCACATGTACCCTATTCAGTAGAAAATGCAGTCTTGTGTTGATCCTCCAGTGCAATCTTTACTTGGTTGTAGCCATTGAAGCCATCCAAAAAACTGGACTTCCGCTCCAGCTACTCGATCCAAGACGCTTTCTGTGAATGGTAAGGGAAAGTGATCCTTCCATGTCACAATGTTAACTGCCTTCAGATTGACACAAATTCGCATTTTGCCATTTTTCTTGGGAACAATGACTATGGGTGACACTCATTATGTGTGCTCGATTTCATAAATGAAATCGGCATCGAGCAACTTCTGCACTCTTGCTTGATTAGCTCGGTGTAGTTCGGGTTGCAGTGGTAATATCGGCTCACCTTTGGTGTTGCCCTTTCAACCAAAGGTATGGTGTGTTGGACTACAGACGATGGAATTCCTTTTAAATCTTTGTAAGACCATGCAAAGCAGTCTTTATACTCCATCAGTAACTTCTGCAGTTTGGTGAATTGTGAGGGCGTGACTTGTGCTCCCACATGAACAATTTTGTCTTCTTCACCTAGGTCTACTAAATTCATCGGTTGAGTGCGAACCGATCCCTCGTAGACTTGTTCTTTTTTTTTTTTTATTTGCATCAGGTTCCTGTTGCGCTTTTGGCATCATAATCACCACATCGTCCAAGGTATAACTCTTGAAGTTTTCTAACACATCATGGACTGGTGCCTTATTCGTTTCTTCCTTCAAAAGGTTGATCTTAGCACGATTCGTGAGTGATATCTTGTGCATTGCTTCTGACATTCCTGAAGCTGATGAGTGATATATTGTGGCATCATGATCACCACGTTGTCCAAGGTATAACTCTTGAAGTTTTTTGGCACATCATGGACTGGTGCCTTACTCATTTCTTCCTTCAAAAGGTTGATCTTAGCACATTCCTGAAGCTGATGTCGAAGCTTGGTCGGATGACCCTTGAGCACGCGATTCAGCAACTTTCTTCTTGCCTTGTATATTGTTGTTAGTTGTTGCTGCTTCTTTGCTCATTGTCTTCTGTTGAGGTTCTTTGACATTCAGCACATGGTTCCGAATGTCTTCATCCACTGTTGCTATAGCCTCTTCGGGTAAATCGCTCCACTTGATCACCTGATTGTATCTTTGCTTTTGTTGATTTTTCTTTGGTAGAGGTGCTTTTGATGGTGGCATCTTGGAGACTTTAGCATATTGAGATTTCTGAGGCGGTTGAGCTGGTATTCATTGAACTCCATAACATGTAGAATCCATGTGGTATAGGATCTGCTCATTTGTAAGCTCAACTTCCTTGTCATAGGCCAATGCATGTTGCCATGGAACTAAATCATCTTCACCAGGTTCTGGAATAGGTTCTGGTGACAACCATGCTACGTTTATCATGGTCACCCCATATGACATAGGCGTGTCAAGGGTGAATCCTCTCGGTGGTAATTTGTTGGGTTCTTAATCTATCTGGATCTGGATGACATGTATGCCCAGCCATACCACTCACATGATTGATCAGCCAATTTGATGACGAACTTGGCAACTTTCAGGCCTTGTAGATTCCTTTTCATACAAAGTAGTGGAGATAAGGTTGACACCCGATCCTCCATCTACAATAGTAGCGTCTTTTTCTAAGAGTTTGTGCTTGATAGGAAGAGTTATATTGCGTTGCTCACTCTCCCAAGCCGCTCCCACACTTAGAACATTGTTGGATTCTTCGAATTTGGCGCAGAATAATGGTTCTTTGGAAGGTATGTCCGAGTCGGTGTTCAACCAATCTGACAAGACAGCCTTTGCTTGATGTGCAAGTCGAAGGAACTCTCCAATAGAGATGTTCATTCTACTGGATAAGATGCTTGTCAATAGTGTCGTCCTTGGAGCTTCGAATTTTGCCATATGGAATGATTCTTCTTGATGGTGTAATTGCACGTTCACATATGATCTGTGTGGTGAACCTTGCAGTGCGTTGGCTTGTTGATCTCTTTCTGGTGCAGTATCTTGAGGAGCTGTCGGTTGATATGTAGCTTGAGCAGCTTCCTCCGCTTGTGCTTCTTGTATCCAATGCTTGATCTTCTGATATCGTCTTTGTTCATCCTTCACATTCGGATAAGGTAATACCGCTCCTCTTGATGTTGAAGGTTGATCAGTTGGCACTGATACAGAGTGTGGCGATGATGGAGCTACCTCCTTGCGCTTTTGTGCTTGCGTAATAGCTAACACTGGAACATTAGGATAGGGAGGTCTCCTTGGCAAAGTTGAGTGTGGAGTTGTGCTTGGACCTGCTAATTGAACTGCAATCCAATTCAATGGTGCACTAGTGCTGGCTCTCAATGGACAATTCTTGTAGCAATGTCCATATCCACACTCGCGACAGAAGGGCGTATAAATTCCTTTGTTTGGACATTCAGCAATCCTATGTCCTTCTCCGCATCCATAACATCCATATAATCTACCCCCTTGGCGTTGTGGTTGTGCAGCATATGTAGCATAATACTCATTAATAGCAAGATCGATGAATGGTTCATCAGGTCCATACCATTGTTGCATTTCCTGTTGGGAAAATGTTTTAGCTTCTGCCGTCGTGAGATTCACTTGGGCCACTTGAGGATTATTTGGCCCTGGTGGTGCTGGTAGTGCCATTCTTTGTTGTTGAGGGTCTGGTCCAAGCCTTGGTGCTGCATTAGGTGCTCCTTGATGGTAATCATAAGAGGTCTGGAATTGAGCTCTCTTTTGTTGTATGATCCATGGGTTGTAGGGGCAATACGCAATGTCATGTGAGGATGCATTGCATAGATGAAAATATCTGTGCGTCAGCTTCAAATTCTACTTCAGTACCGGACACTTGTTGGAAGTGTGATTCTGGGTACAAATGGAACACCAAACATTGTCCCGTTGAGGATACTGCTACTGATAAGGATCTGGTTGTGGTGCTGCAGTATTCTGAAGAGCCTTCAGTTTTTGGTCAAACTGGGCTGTGAGCTGCTCCATCTGCTGCTTGTGTAACTTTGTGATCTATTCCATCAGCGATTCGTTGGACAAGCTCATAGAGGCTGAGGTCGATGCAATTGAAGGAGTCGAAACATGAAGAGTTGTAGTTCCTGGTGTAGAATCATCATCTTATCCTTCATCTTCTTCTCTCATTGCATCTTTCATAGCTTCGTGCAATGTGGCATACTGCTCCCTTCTTTTCAGCTCTCATCGGATGCTTCTAGGTAGTCCCGCTAGGAACTACATAATGACCACATGATCAGGAGTAAGCTCCGCATTACACTTGGATCTCAAGTGTTTTATCCATTCGATGTAGTCTCTGACCCTTTCTCTTTTTCCCATCTTGATTTTGCTAAGCAAGAGGAACGGGTCTTCAAGAAACTTTCGTGGCTTAAATTTGGTGATTAAAGCTGCTTTTACCACTTCCCAGTCTATTTGTTCTTGTGTTGTCTGATTGAAAAACCAGTCTAAAATCGCTCCTGTCAGGGACATTGGAAATAGCTTCAGTTTTTCTGCCGGGGTGGTTTCACCATACATCTTGCATGCTTGCGCATAGCTCTGCAAGAATCTGATAGGATCGGTGGATCCATCAAATTTGGGCAGTTCCAATCTAGGAGATCTTCTGATTGCTTAGATAGGTACCGCTGGAATAGGAATATCTTGATCCATTGGATTTGGCTGATTTGGTCGGATCTCTTCCACTGATACTTGATGTAGCTCTAGATTCTCTGCAGGTAGTATTCTACCATATCTCAATCTCATTTGCTGTGCAGATTTGATACAATGTGAAGGTATATAGCAACAGTGGATCTAAGTGGATCTTGTTCGGGTGATGATCAGTGGTTGATGATTGGAAGGGATGAAAGAAACACAAATAACTAACAAATTTTACTGGATGACAATTGAAATGGTTATTGAGAGAGATGGATGGACGGTGGCACAGATTTGAGTGAGGTTGATCACACAAAAAAATGGATGTTGTGTGAAGTATTTCAGATCATTCAAGATCCAATCCATGTCCCAAATCTTTGGTTACAATAAGGAGCAAACTAACAATCCTGCCAATGTAGAAAAATCAGCATCTACATACAAAATGAGATGCAAAATCTAAGAGATACTGATCAAACATTAACCAAAATATAAAATATGTTTGTTGTCTGTACAATTATAGTACCCTACTGTATTTCACACATGTGAAACCAAAAATAGCAATAAATGATCATTCTACACATAGAATTGCAAGATAACATCATGAGAGTGCACCAATGAGTAGTAGAACCCAAAGAGAACCATGTATAATGATGAAATGAGAGAGAGAAGAGAGAAGATATGTCTCTCCATGAGTTACATCCTTTTATAGAGTGTCCAAACCCTATTTGGCCACTTGGCTTTCCCTCCAAAATGTAAACCCTACTATTTTTGGATATAAATTCAATGTACCCAAAGTTAAAATTTGAATCTCTCTCAAAATCGACTACCAATTTTCCCACACTTTCAAAAAGTGTTTATTGAATGTATTTTAAACTAATATAACTTTAAAAAGTTTATCTCTAAGTCTAAAATGAGTTTTGGCCTCTTATTGACAATTTACCGAAATATGACTAAACTAGTTGAAATCTATCACACTCCCTCTTCAACTAGTTTTGGCATAGTTTTGACAATAGAACTTTGATCCAACTTTAGAATGATCTCCATCCTAAGTATAGATCTCCCTTCTAAGGCTCTAAAGTATCTTTCATAATTGATATAGAGAATAGTGTCCAAATTGGATGCTTCACTATCTCTTACATCAATTTTACACATCAAGATATAACTAGAACATGAAGAACCAAATAGAATGTGAATGAAATGATTCCTCCATGTTTCAAACTTTGAACTCTCTGGAAAATTACAGCAACCAAACAATAAATGCAAGTGATGACCATTTGCTTGCTTGTCTCCTCCAACTTTGTCCTTTCTTGATATGTCTCCACCATAAAACTCCATGAATGAGCCTCCATCTCCATCTTGCCACAAGATATCATCAAACCTTGATGACTTGGGCATGAATGAGTAACATAATGAACCTCCAATAGCTTCATTTCCATCAGCAAAACCAGCCAAGAATGCTAGTACAACTCCAACAATAAGATATTGCAAGACAATGTAGCTAGTTTGTCCATATCTTGAAAATTTGCACACATCCACATGAAATAGCTCAAACAATCAAGTAAAGTAAGCTTAAATAACACTTCCTTGTTGCTCCTTTGACCTTACTTGAGTCTTCAATAGTCTGCAAAAATAGATCCATAACATCTTTGCCAATTACCTCTCCTTTGATGCTCTTGACTAGCTCCAAATTGCCAACTTTCTTTTTGCCTTGTTGAAGCTCTTTGAGACCAACCTCTTGATCTTCCTCTTGACCATCAAACTCATTGAACAAACTTTTCTTTCCAAATTCATTACTTGCTTTTCCAGTATGAAAACCACGAGAACCAATATCCACTTGCATAGCATCATCTACACAAGAAAATTCTCCAAACATGTGAGTAAAGCAAAGTGAGTCATTTCCACTTGCTTACCTTTCTCTTGATCATCAAAGATATCAAAGATATGAATATCTTCATACCTTAACCTCTGGAAATACTCCCTCTCAAACATATGATCTAGATCCAACAAGATCTCATCAATGCTTGATCTCGATCTTCCATAAAGGTTAGTGAAAACAATGTCACCATCATAAATCAAAAGATAGATTCCAAACTTTCCATATAACATGAAGAAGAGTAGGTGAAGATGAGTATCAAACCTAATAAATCCAGCCTTCTTAAGTCCATAACAAACCTCAGTAAGCTCATCAATGAGATCTCCCTTCCCTCGAAGAAATTGCCTTTCGATTTGCTCCATGTAGTCTTCTCCAACCAACCTTTTGCCAGCTTGATCATGAGTGAACAATTCACAATCATAGAATCCTTTGAGTTGATGAAGAGATGTGAGATCCATGTCTTGGATCTTCCCAAGAACCAATCTTCCATTTCTCTTTCCTTCATAAGACTTCCTCTTAATGATTGCATCATAAGAAGTAGAAATCTCAAAGACATTAGAAGCCATGAGAAAAATGATTAGTACCTTCAACATAAGGATGATTGAAGTACTCTCTTTTTTCAAACAAGAACTTTTACTCAATGTTTTAGGTAATGACTCATATAATAATGATTCTTCCTCACTATCATTCACAATGACATCATTCAAAGTACATCCTACTTTGAACTCTTCACATACTTCTCTTCTCCTTGACTTGTGACTATCTCCCTCACCAAGTCTCTTGATAGAACCATTTGGTCTACTCTCTTTATGAAGACATGTGACTCGTCTTGCTGCAAAAATGACTTTCTTGGACTCATCACAAAGTAATGTAGAAGAACCACCTCCTTCATGAATGCACCTAGAAACATCTTTTTCCATATGATCAAAGAAATCATTAGCAACAATCTTTTCCAAGGAAGAACCTTCACCTCCATTGATGAAGTTAGCTCTTTCCTCAACTTTTGCATGCTTGCACTTGCCATGAAGAACCATTGAAACAACATCATTATCCGCAAGACTAGCCAAGTTAGCACAAAGATGAACATCTCCAAGAAGCATACTAGATCTTGACCTAGATCTAGCATAAGGAAGCTTTTTAGACTTTTCATAAGATCCACAAATCTTATTGATGCTAAAAGGGAACTTTGGAAAGTTGAGACCAATCTCCTTTTTAATTCCATCCTTTTTGTTAGCCATAACAAACGCATCAAGCTTGAAAAGTCTACCTTGTCTATTTCCCCTAGCAACCAAGATTTCTTCCTTTGTAATGAAACAAGCATCACCACCAAACTTTACCATGTATCCTTTCTCTATCATTTGACCAACACTTAGAAAATTCTGAGAATTTAAAGTATTGTAAAGAACACCATCAAGTCTTGCTTTCCTATTAGTATAGAGACAAATAGGAATTGAACCAATACCTTCAATCACACACTCACCACCATTGGCCATGTGAATTGCTTTCTTGGCTCCATCATAAGTGACCAAAGAAGTAAAGAACTCCTTGTGACTAGTCATGTGTGAACTAGCTCCACTATCAATCCACCATGAATCTTTGTCACCTTCACTTGATATTGGACTTGAGGACACATCAAAAGAGAATCACCACCACCTAGATCCTCATCATTAGTAGTAAAGTTGACTTTCTTGCTACCTTCATCTCTTTGCTTTTTCAAACATTCATTTACAAAATGCCCTTTGACTACACAATAAAAGCATTTTAACTTTGAATTATCTTTCTTTTTGCCAAAATAAGAAGTCTCACCTTGATCTTGCCCTTTAGACCACTTGCCTTTGCCTTTGCCCTTGAATTTGCCTTTGATGAACATAGCATCCTCTTCATAATGAGATGTCGATATAGATCCACCTCCTCGTGATTGAAGCTTATACTCCTCATTCACCAAGATCTCTTGCAAATCCACAATACTTGGCAAAGTCTTTTGAATAGCAAAACTTTGAACAATATTAGCATGATCAAATGCTTTAACCCTCAAAACAAAAGCATGAGTACTCTCTTCCTTCTTTTGAAAACTTTGAAAGATTTGCCTCCTAAGAGTAAGCACTCTTGATGTAGACTTGGATTCATAAAGCTTCTTCAAAGCTTCCCAAGCCTTCAAAGATGATGTGCACTTACCAACTTCCTTGAGAAGTTCATTGGTAACATTCATCTTAATCATGTGTAGAGCTTTCTTTGCTCTCTTGTCATACCTCACTTGATCTTGAGATGCTTGAGGCCTCTCCTCCACACCTGCAACAATCTCCATCAACTCATTCATCTCCAATAAGGACTCCATCCTCACCTTCCAAGGAGAATAGTTGATTGAGGTAAGCCTATCATTGCTCTCCAACATAAATCCACCACTTGTAGCCATGTTGCAATGACCTGATGTTCTTATTTCAACCTTTTCCAATGCACAAAGAACTCTCTTGAATGTCAACAAATGAACTCAAGAAGAAATCACAAAGATATGGAATCTCTCAAATCTCTTCTAGCACTTCTAACTAGAAAATCGACACATAGAATAGTGAGATCTTGATCAACCTATGATCTATCCTCAGTTTAATAATTCTTGCCACTTCCTAAGATTGAAACACACTCAAATGAAGTTCAATAACCTCACAAACTAGAGATCCAATGAAAATTAGGGTTTTGACAAAATCACAAAAAATTGAATATCTCAAATTCTACATGCAATTTCTAGAAACTTGATATATCCTCTTGTAGACTCCAATGAGACCTTCCTGATGCACAAAAAATCATCTAAATCCAATAAAACAAGTGTGAAATCAGAATCGATCAAGTATATAATCCTATATTGAGTTTTGACCTACAAAAGATCAATTCTACACATGCAAAAATGCTGATTTTTTAGTAGAAATAATCTAGCATGCTCTAGCGTTGGTAACTCCTCCAAATCCTTGCTAAAGATGGCTGATCCTTTCATAAACTGAAACACAAGAGATCTGATACCATGTGAAGGATTTCAGATCATTCAAGATCTAATCCATATCCCAAATCTTTGGCTGCAATAAGGAACAAACCAACGATCCTACCAATGTAGAAAAATCAGCATCTACATACAAAATGATATGCAAACTCTAAGAGATACTAATCAAACATGAATCAAAACATAGAATATGTTTTCTGTCCATACAATTACAGTACCCTATTGTATTTCACATGTGTAAAACCAAAAATAGCAATAAATGATCATTCTACACAGAATTGCAAGATAACATCATGACAATGCACCAATGAGTAATAGAACCCAAAGAGAACCATGTATAATGATGAAATGAGAGAGAGAAGAGAGAAGATATGTCTCTCCACGAGTTACATCCTTTTATAGAGTGTCCAAACCCTATTTGGCCACTTGGTTTTCCCTCCAAAATGTAAACCCTACTATTTTTGGGTATAAATTCAATGTACCCAAAGTTCAAATTTGAATCTCTCTCAAATCGGCTACCAAATCTTCCACACTTTCAAAAAGTGTTTATTGAATGTATTTTAAACTAATATAACTTCGAAAATTTTATCTCTAAGTCTAAAATGAGTTTTGGCCTCTTATTGACAATTTACCAAAATATGACTAAACTAGCTGAAATCTCTCACATGTTGTAACGGTGCAGTTGGCAACAATGGTGAGTGATAGATGGCCTCGATGGTGCCGGGGCGGGTGGGGTCGAGGCCTCCCCATTGAGGCCCCGGCAGAGGGGTCTGGGGGACTGTGCTGGCCCCCAGCACTAAACGGTATGACTTGTATAAGATCGAACAGGTATTTTGCGGGTCAAGTCACTAGTAGTTTCAATAATTTTTTTGGATTTTCTTAACAAAAACCTTCGCCTGATTGATATATGTTTTATTTTTGTGTATTACGACTTTACAGAGCTTGGCGAAGATTCTTGTTGGCGAAGGATGGTTCAACGAAGGTTCTGAAAGCAATCTGGACGTGATTTGGACTAGGAAACTTCGCCACTATTCTTCTGATGGAGACTAACCTTCGCCGACTTGCAAGGAAGTATAGATTGATGATCAGAGGGCTGGCAAAGGTTAGGCGAAGATTATCATGGTGAGAAATAGTCTGGCAAAGGTTCAGAAGGCAATTTGGCACTTTTGAGAGCTGGAAACATTTGCCAGACTAGTTATAGGTAATATTAACCTTCACCCAGTTCACAGATACTTCAAAACAATGTTTTATGACTATATTGAGCTCGACAAAGATTAATGATATACTAGTGAAGGTTTATGAAGGTTGGCGAAGGTTTAAATTTTTCTCTGAGTACTGGGAACGTTTGCCTGACCATTGATTCTCAATATTAACCTTCGCTGACTTCACTGAAGCTAGAAAACATGGAAAAGTAGCTACTGGCAAACTGGCGAAGGTTTATAGTAACTACTTTTGCAGATATTGAAGTTGGCGAGGATTCTGATGGCAAATTCCTATATTTGGTGTCTAAGAACCTTTGCCAGAGACCGTACACTCAGTATTAACCTTCGCCGACCTCCAAGATGGCTCTGATGCTAAAATGAAGCTGGGCGAAGGTTGTCTGGGGTGTTTTGGGCTAGTATGAGATTCTAGACATTTTTTTACAAAGGTTTTTTCATTTTTCTAGCTATTTTTTGGCAATTTTGGCAAACTGGCTGGGAAATAACCTTCACCTGACTAGTTGTAGGTATTGATGATGTGGCAAAATGTACTGCCAGATGGGCAAAGGTTGGTTTGAGCAGATCAAAAAGTTATAAGGTCTGATAGGTGTTTTTTGGCTCTTTTCTGGACAGTTTGTCAAAACTACATGGTTTTTTCTGATTTTTTTAGATTTTTAGGATCTATGGAAGGGATAGGGTGCTGGGATTTGATGTTTCTCACCTCTAAATCCCTCTCCACAGATCATACCACAACAAATCTAACCTCTACTCCACACTAATTTAGCCCCCACACATCCATTCAAGCAAAAATCACAAGATGAATGCATGCAAGCTAAACAACAAGAAAATGCTAATCTATTCCCCGGCAATGGTGCCAAAAATTTGTAGCGGCCTTGGTTCACCTGTCATGCATAGATTTGTTCCCAAGGGAATAGTGCTTCCCTTGCGAAGTTAGTTTGCAAATCCTACTCTAACCACACCTAACTCTAACTATCCACCCTACTTTAACCAGAAGCATGAGAAGGAAGAATAGATTACAATGGGGGAGGTGCTTACATCCTATCCTCTCTACTCTCTTAGAAATCATTAACAACATGCAAGTAGAGAGAAGAAGCAAATGGAAAGCAAATATAAAATGCAAAAATGAGAGAGAGAGAGAGAGAGAGAGAGAGAGAGAGAGAGAGAGAGAGAAGGAAGCAAGGATGTTTGAATCTCATTTGGGCATAATCTTCTCCTCCTATTGAACATGGAAATATGGTACAAAGGGTGCCTTTTTATGGATGGGGAAGGCCCTTGCCCCTTTCTCCTATTGGTTAGTTACAATGGCAAGGATCCTAATCCAACCCTCCTAACTAACACAAAATGAATCTAATGGTCCTTTAAGAAAGCACAAGGGCACTCACATAATTCATGTGAGTTCTAATTTTGGCCCTTTTAGCTTTTTTATTAACAACTTGACTTAGGGCCTCTAATGTCATTTGAGAGTTTTAGGCCCCTAGTCACTTATTCCTAATTCTACAAGTTCTACAAAACCAAATTGCGTGCTCATTGGGTTGGGTTTATACACGCAGGAAGCTAGTGCCCTCACACTTATTACTCTACATGTACAGTATACTGTGGCGGGGCCTACTTGGTAAGCTTAGCCAGTAGTACTTTAGTGACGGGACCCACTAAGTGCCCAACAGGCCTTCAGAATGCGCGGCTGGCAGAGATCGATCTCAAGCCTTAAAATGAAGACATTGGTGCTTGACTCGGATCTACTACTTATGTGGTATCTGGGCCTGTGCCCTGCCCTTGGGCTTAGCTTTGAGTTGTGGCTTTGAGCTGGCCCTTGGTCTTGTGTATTCGACCTCGTCGCTGTGTCCTTGGTCTTGGCTCTAATTAGCATGTGCAACATCATGCGTTGGTGGTGTTGTAATCACCACCGAGGTAGGTTGTGGTTTCTATGCCATGAGGTTTTGGCACGCTTTGAGTTCGCTCTTTGCTTAGCTGAACTCATGGTTTGCACTCACACGTTATCGGTCAAACTCCGCCTAGTAGTTGTTCAGGGTTTGACTGTATACCTGCATCTACTGCCTGTACAAGTTCATCTCAATTTGTATGAGAGGTCAATCTGCAGGTACTAGTTATGCTAACCATATGGCCTTCTCTGCTTGTAAGGTTTGCACCTCCACTCCCAGGCGATTATTCTCTGTTTCATAGATTTGTAGGGGCTAGCCGTTGCTTTGCCACTTGCTAAAGCTCTTGGACTTGGGAAGAGGTGCCCGTTACTGACTTAAGGAGGCTCAAGATATAGTTGTGTAGGCCATCCTCGTGTTGCATCGGCTTTAGGATCTTGTCTTTTTGTGTCTGCTCATGCTGGTTGGCTATTTGCAGGTCTTGTTGGAGCTTCGTGAGTTTCGCTTGCAGCTTCATGTTGTCAGTAGCCAGTTTTACCACACGACCGTCCAATATTGTTTTGGTGGCAATCACGTCCTGGACAAATGTGCCCAAAGTGATAAAATTTTAGTTTTAGGACATTAATGATTGTACTTAACAATCATAGAGAGTTATTGGTTGCTTAATCAATGGATCTATCAAGTTCTACACTTTAGATCTTGATCTAGATTCACTACACTTAGATTTAAGCAAGAGCAATGGATCAAATCTTCATAAATAAGTGAGAGCGGCCTCACACGTCTGGAGTGTTGTCCATTTTACGGCCTGCACCTGAAACAACAAGTACATTGGTTCTTGATAACAATCATTCAATAAAGTCACAATTCTATTGACTAGAAATCTCACAAAAGTGTAGAATGCAAAAATCTCATCAATCTCATTAGCAAAATGATGATCCTTTTATGGATCAAGTACATCCACGAGTCTGGTATAGTCCAGCAGGTCTTCACACATGTGAAGAGTGCCACATCACTCAAATCTATCCATTTGATCCATCCTTATCCAAAGTTGACCTTCTAGATATGGCTAAAATCCAAAGAGCTAGTCTCCTAGAATATAGGAATATTCCCTACATAATAGGATCTAAGGAAAATGGTCAACTCTTATCTTCTAGAACTCTATACACACGTGTGAACATCCACTTGCCATGTGGGAGCATTTACTCATGCACATGCAAGGATAAGCTAACTTCTAGGTGACTAGTCAACTTGACTAAAAACTAGTCATATCATGTTCACACTTGACTTGATTGATACAAAATCAAAGTGGATATTTACAAATATGAAAAGTACTTTCTTTCACACATGGGTGTGAAATCAGATCATGAACATTGTACTCATGATTGATCTTTATTTACAATAAAAAATGACAAGTGAGAAGTGACAATTTTCAACACTCCTCCTCACTTATAACTTGGCAAATCTAATGTCCATCTATCTACAATTCCAAGAGCATATCTTAACTTGTAAAATGGATCTTTGGACAATTGCTTGGTTAAGATATCAACTATGCATTCGGATGATGGTACATGATGTAGTTGCACCTCCTTGGATTGTACCTTCTCCCTCACAAAGTGGTGAGCTATCTCAATATGCTTTGTTCTAGTATGGAAGATAGGATTGGAAGCAATTTGTTGAGAAGCTTGATTGTCACAATATATGTAAGGGATCTCCTCGGCCTTTAGCACATGTAGCTCCATCAAGAGTCTTCTTAGCCATAGGAGCTCTTTAGTTTTTGAAGTCAATGCCTTGTACTCGGTTTCACAAGAAGATAGTGAGATAGTATCTTGCTTTTTGGAAAGCCAAGATATTACTCCTCCACAAAGGAATGTTGCAAATGCACTAATGGACTTTCTATCCATCTTGTCACCTGCAAAATCTGAACCAGTAGGCTCTGAAGTGCAAGTTAGATCCTTCATAAATTATGCCAAAAATTCTAGTACTAGAAACATATCTAAGCACTCTCTTGGCACTTTTCCAATGATGCAAGAATGGAAGTAGCATACTTAGATTGACTCATGAAAGTACAATTGCTACTTCTAGACACTTCTATCCTCAAAAATAAACTCTAGGAACATCAACATGAAGCACAAAAATGATGATATTTCCCTCATTACATTTGAAATATAAAGAAGGTTCATAAGCACTTAGTACATAGCCAAGGGAATAGAGAAATCATGCAACCTAGAGTACCAAGCTCTAGGTGCTTGCTTCAAGCCATATAGGCTCTTCCTTAAGTAGCACAAGTTTTGCTCCTCACCAACCTTGATGAAGCCCTTGGGTTACATCATGTAGATTTCCTCTTCTAAGAAGCCATTCAAGAAAGCATTTGTCACATCCATTTGGTAGAGATCCCACTTGAAGTAGCAATGCAAATGATTAATCTAATAGTTACAAGCTTAGCTATAGGTGCAAATGTTTGAAGAAATCCTTTAGCAAAGAGCCTAGCCTTGTACTTACTAATAGACCCTTCTTGATTGTACTTTATTCTATAAATCCACTTACATGCAAGTGCCTTCTTCCCTCTTGGAAGATTTAAAGATTCCAAGTATGATTTTCTTCTAATGCATCATACTCTACTTGCATTGCATCTCTCCAAACTTTAGATCTAGATGCTTCTTCAAAAGATGATGGTTCTTCAAGCAATGTAACTAAGAAGGAGTAAGAGGTAGAAGATGTAGAGTCTTCCTTTTGCTTTCCCTTGTCCACATAGGTGAGCCTTGAGGGCTCGGCCTTGCGTCTTGTTGATCTTCTCGGCCCCCTTTGACTAGGATCTTTGTCTCCATCCCGAGTTTGTCAAGATCCTCCTCGAGTTTGTCAAGATCTTCCTTGGGTTTGTCAAGATCTTCAATGCACAATGGTTTAGATCCATTAGACAAGATTTTAGCAAATTGTGACTCATCAAAAAGTACATCCTTGCTTACCTTTACTTTCTTGGATATAGGATCATATATTCTATAGCCCTTGCTATTTTCTCCATAACCAACAAAAATCCCTTTGAAGGAGGTAGCATCTTCCTTCCTTCTTGTCTGCAAAGGGATGTGGACATAACAAATACATCCAAAGATTTTAAAATCTTTTACATTGGGTTTCTTACCAAACAAGGCTTGATATGGTGAGATCCCATCAATAGCACTACTAGGAAGTCTATTACACAAGTAATTAGCACAAGTTATACCTTCTCCCCAAAATGAGATGGGAAGTGATGCATCAAGTCTTAAAGACTTTGCACATTCACATAGACTCCTATTTTCTCTCGGCCACCCCATTTGTTGGTGGGTGTAGGAACAAGTGTATTGCAATTTAATGCCATTGATCTCACAAAAATCTTTCATTTTACTAGAGGTGTACTCTCCTCCATTATCACATCTTAGTGCCTTGATGGAAGTTCTAAGTTGCTTCTCAACTAGAGACTTGAACTTAATGAAAGCTTCATATACAAGACTTTTCTTTGATAGTAACTCAATCCATGTGAATCTAGTACAATCATCTATAAATGTTACATACATCAAGGCACCTCCATTACTTGCATGTGAAAAACTATGTACATCAAAATTTATTAGATCCAAGGGAGAGGGAGATCTTGATGAAGCTCCGTTGTAAGAAGATTTGTGTGACTTTGCAAGGCCACATGCCTCACACATCTTTCCACACTTTTTGAAAGCTTTTGGTAGGCCGAGAGCTAGCTCCTTGCTTGCCATTGACTCCATGGATTGAAGATTAGGATGCCCTAATCTCTTATGCCAAAGCTCCACTTGAGATAGCTCCTCCCTAGCCAAGTTCACACTTTCATTTGCAACATTAGCATCCAACTTGAAAAGTCTACCTTGCTTAATGCCACTAGCTATGCACTTATCATTTTTCAAGATGGAACAAACTCCATACTTGAAATGTACATCTAGTCCATTGTCCATTAATTGTCCTACACTAAGCAAGTTTCTTGAAATGGTAGGAACGTACAAAACAATATCTAGATCTATCATTTTAGATGTGCCTAAGCAAAGAGGAATAGATCCTATACCATCTATCTTGCATTCTTGATCACTAGCAGTGTATATTGACTTCTTAGAGTCATTACAAGAGAGAAGAGTAGAAAAATAATGCTTGTTAGAAGACATGTGGGAACTAGCCCCACTATCTGTCCACCATGTGTCTTGACTTGAAGTTGTGTAGATGCAACCATTAAGGATGTGTTGAATCCATCCTCATCTTCTTCCTCTTGAGCAATGTTCCCTTGAACTCCATTTACAGATATGAAAAGTACTTTCTTTCACACGTGGGAAAGGCTTCCACACGTGTGAAATTTGATCATGGACATTGTACTCATGATTGATCTTTATTTACAATAAAAAATGACAAGTGAGAAGTGACAATTTTCAACACAAAGTTGGTATGCCAAATGGAGATCCGTTGGCCTGGCCGGTAAGGGTTGTTGTGCTGGTGCTGGTTGCTATGGTGGTGTAGTTATTTGAACGTCGGCAGCCACATCATCTTCAACAAGCTCTTTGGGCTCGACCAGATCTTCTGGCTGTGTAGGATCATCGTGCAGAGGGGACCTTACATACAATTTTTGAATAAATGCTTCATCGGACAACGGTTTGTCGCCCTCGGTAGTATGTGAAGGTGGTGTGAGAGGAGTGACGATGGTGGAGAGAGGTGTGAGAATGGATTGCTCAAAAGATGGAATGAGAGGGATGGAAGGAAATTATAGGGTGGTGTCAAGAATGGAGGCATGAGTGGGAGAAGAGTTGTCAAAAATATTCATCCATTGGAGGGTGTTAGGCAATATTTGGGAGTCATCTGGGTTAAACTGAGTGGATGGGATGGATATGGGAGGAGGGATGGAAGAAGCGATGGTGATGGATGATGGAGATGAAACTGGAATAACGATAGGAGGTGGAGAAATGGGAACGATATGAACAAACCTGACGACAATAGTGGATGGTTGTACGGAGATGGTAGTAGTGGAAGTGGAAGAGGTGGTATCAGGATGGGGTTGAGGGTTAATGCGTTGTCTTGTGGGAGGAGGGCTAGCGGAGGTGGAGGCAACGACACGCATACGTTTGCTGGCCGGTGTGTTCGTTGTAGCAGAGTGAGTGGAGGTAGTAGCAGTGGAAGGGGGATAGAGGTTAGTGTGTGGAATGACAATGGAAAGGAGACTAGAATGTTGGAAATCCCGAAGCTTCTGTTCAAGGAGAGTATAGGCAAGGTTACACATAATGGGCCTGATGGCTATTTGGTCTCGTGAGTTGGGTTTAATGGCCTGCCTTAGTTTGGTGAGGACAAAAGTGGACCAGTCATAGGGTACTAAAGGGGGGTTAGGGAATTCCTTATAGGATCCCACGATTTGGCTCAGGAGGTTAGATTGTATGCGCTCCTTGCGCAAGCTGAAAACAACTAGAAAGTTATTTAAGAGATAGGCGACAGATTGAATGATTGGGTTATTGATAGCCTCTATCAAATAACCATTGTTAGTCTTTGTCTGCATTTCAGGACCGAGTGGAGTTATAAATGGTTGGATGAGGGCATGGGCACCTCGATGAGAGGATTTTTGGCGTTTACCAGTAGCTCCTATTGTTGCTAATGAGTCAGCATTGACACTATGCACACGGTGCAGTCTGTCACGGTACTGAATGTAGAAGTGACTTTTCATCTCTAAAGGTGTCCTTCCATCCAAAATAGCACTCAGCCACCTATTGCACAAGAAATTAGCACATAACAAATCTTGATCCCAAAATGGCTTATCAGAGTTAGCCTCCAACCTCATGGCTTTGGCACTTTCACATAAAGTCATATTCTTCCTCTTGGCCACTCCATTTTGTTGTGGGGTCCTTGGTGTTGTATACTCCCTCTTGATCCCATGCTCATCACAAAAAGCCTTAAACTTGGTAGATATGTATTCTTCACCATTATCACTTCTTAAGCACTTGATCCTTGTGGAAAATTGGTTTTCCCTTGCATTCTTGAACTTAACAAAGACATCATACACTTCATCCTTGCTCTTTAGTAGATAGATCCAACAAAATCTACTAAAATCATCAATGAAAGTTACATACATCTTAGCTCCACTATTGCTAATTATAGTAGTTCCATGAATATTTGAATGTACTATTTGAAAAGGCTTTGTAGATCTAGATGTAGATCTAGTATAAGGTTGTCTATGTGACTTAGACAAAGCACAAGATTGACAAACATGATTGATGCCACTTAAAGAACTTGGAAGGCCTATCACAATCTTCTTTCTAGTCATTACCTCCAATGATTGAGGTGTCCCATCCTTTTATGCCAAACCTCTTGAATAGGTATTTATTCACTTGCCACAAATTCAACCTGGTTAGTAATAACACAAGCATCTAGTTTGAACAACTTCCCTTGCCTTTTACCTTTTCCAATCAAGACATCCTTCCTTTTGATCATACAAGCATCTCCATCATACTCAACCTTGAGGCCTTTACTTAGCAATTGACTCACACTAAACAAATTCTTGGTAATAGATGGAATAAACAAGACATCCTTTAAATGAACATTCCTATTTGTAGAGAGAGAAATAGGACTTCTGCCAATCCCTTTGATTGCACACTCACCATCATTGGCCGTGTAGATCACCCTCTTGTCATCTCCATATGCCAACAAAGAAGTGAGATATTCTTTGTGAAAAGTCATGTGTGAAGTTGCTCCACTATCAATCCACCATGGATCTAGATCTCCATCATTAGAAAGCATACATGAAGACATCACAAAAGCATCATCATTTGCATCTTGAACATCCAAACCATCATCATCAAGAGTAAGATTACCTCGCTTGTCTCCTTGATCTCTCTTCTTCTTGTAGCACTCACTTGCAAAGTGTCCTTTGATGCCACAATAGAAGCACTTGAGCTTTGATCTATCCTTCTTTTTGCCATTTGAAGAAGCATCCACTTGATCTTGCCCTTTAGACCACTTATTTTTGCTTTTACCCTTGAATTTTCCCTTTGTGAACATAGCCTCCTCTTGAAGTGTTGATGTAGATCCACCTCCTTGAAGCCTATATTCTTCATTGATCAAGATCTCTTGAAGATCCATCAAAGTTGACAAAGTCTTTTGAATAGCAATACTTTGAACAATGTTAGCATGAGCATCCAACAATCCATTAAGAATAACTTAAACAAGCTTTCCTTCCTTAATGCTCTCATCAATGCAAGCCAACTCATCATTCAATGCTTCACCCTCAAAATAAAAGTATTTGGACTTTCTTCACTCTTTTGAAAACAAGAAAAGATTTGCCTTCTTAGAGTCAACACTCTAGAAGTAGACTTGGATTCATAAAGTTTCTTCAATGAATTCCAACCATCCGTAGATGAAGTGCTCTTACCAACCTCCTTGAGAAACTCATTGGTAACATTCATCTTGATCATGTGTAGAGCCCTTTTGGCCCTCATATCATACCTCATTTGATCTTGTTGTGTTGCTGGTCTCTCTTCCAAACCTACAACAATATCCAAAACATCATTCATCTCAAGAATTGATTCCATCCTCACCTTCCATAATGAATAGTTACTTGAGGTAAGCCTATCATTGGCTTCCAACATGAATCCACTTGATGTTGCCATGTAGCAATGGCCCGAGCTTCTCTTTCAACCTATTTCAATGCCCAAAGCACTCCTTTGAACAACAACAAATATTTTCAAATAGAAATCATAAAGATTTGAAGCTACTCAATTAGAACTATACCAAGCAAATCAACACATAGAATCATGAAATCTTGATCAACCTATGATCTATCCTTGATATAATGACTCTTGCCACTTCCTAAGATTGAAACACACTCAAATGAAGTCCAGCAGCCTCACTATCTAGAAATCCAATCAAAATTAAGATTTTGACAAAATTACAAAAAATTGAATATTTCAAGATCTACATGCAAATGCTTAAAATCTTGATATGCAATCTATTAGCCACCACTTAGGCTTTTCTAATGATCCAAAAATCGGCCAAATCCAACATGTAAATTAAAAAATCGGAATCGATCAAGTTTATAAACCTATATAGGATTTTGGTCTACAAAAGATCCAATCTACAAATGCAAGAAACTCGATTTAGAATCCAATCTAGCATGCTCTAGCCTTGATATCTTCACCAAATCATTGATAGATATGATTTCCTCTTTCGTAACCTAAAACACAAGCTCTGATACCATGTGAAAGATTTGGGATCAATTCATATCCAAATCTACTATAGATCTTTGGTTACAAAACAAGCTACTCCACTAATCTTGCGAATGTAGAAAAATCAGCATCTACACACAAAATAGAATGCAAACTCTAATAGAACTTGATCAAACACGAAGAACATAAAGTACTATTGATATCCGTACAAAATCGGCAAGCTACTGTATTTCACACGTGTGAACATGAAAATAGCAAATATAGATTATTCTACAGATAGAATTACAAGATATCACAAGTATAGTGCACCAATGGATAGTAGAACCCAAGAGAACCATGTATAAGCATGAAATGAGATAGAGAAGAGAGAAGATTTGCTTCTCCACAAGTTACATCCTTTTATAACAGGTCCAAACCCTATTTGGCCACTTGGTTTTCTCTCGAAAATGTAAACCCTACTATTTTTGGGTCTAGATTCAATGTACCCAACATTTAACTTTGAATCTACTCAAACTCGACTTCTAACTTTCCCACACTTTCAGAAAGTGTTTATTCAAATGAAATTTAGACTAATTAACTTTTAAAATTCAAACTCTAAGTCTAATATAAAGTTGGCCTCAATTTGTCAAATATAGAAATGTAGCAAATATGATTAAACTAGTTGAATCTTTCACAAAATATTTTTGAATGAATGTTCATCAAGTTTCTTTCTTTTGTCCTTTGGGACATGAGCATAGGCAGTGCACCCGAATGCTCTCAAATGCTTCATGGAAGGCTTGGAGCCTGTCCAAACCTCATGAGGGGTTGAACCTAATAACGCCCTCTCACTACCAGTAGTCCTTAAGTAGTCCATCGATTATGCAAATAAGCAGTTGTTGACACAGCGTGTTGCTAGAATGATTTGGGCAACGAAGCATGAGCTATCATGCACTTAGCAGTTCTTCCTCTCGGCCAGCCCATTTGACTGTGGAGAGTAGGAAGCATCAAATTGTTATTCGATGCATGTGGCAGAATATAAGTCCTTGAACTTCAAGATGTATTCACCGTCGTTGTCGCTCCTTAGAGTTTTGATCTTCTTTCATGTTTGTAACACTGCATTTTTTTTAAATTCTTTGAAGAATATGAAAGCCTCAAACTTGTGCTTCATGAAATATACAACAGTCCTTCTTGAATAGTCATCAATAAAAGTAATAAAGAATCTAGCACCAAGCAGTAATGGTTTTAGCAATGGGCCACATATGTTTGTGTGAACTAAGTCTAACAGATCTTTAGAAACATGTTCTTGATTTGATTTGAATGGTTTCCTGGCCTGCTTTCCAACAGTGCAACGATGGTCAATATTATGGAAGTCTAAATCAAGAACTGAGGAGCGCTTAGACATATTAGCAATCGACATATAATTAAGGTGACCAAGTCTATAATGACAGGTTAATTTTTTATTTATTGATGATGAACTACATAAAGCACGATCAGCTGTGGAACAACAATGAGTGAGCCTATAGAGATATCTCTGCCTCTTTCCGAGTGCAAGAACTCTCTTGCTCTTGTCAAGAATCTTATATGAATCTATCTGAAATTCTACCCTATGTCCTAGATTTGTGATACAACTGATTGACAACAGATTTGTCGTCAAATTTAAGACATACAATACATTTGGTATCATATATCTTGAATTTCCACAAGTGGTAATTCAAACTATCAAGTTTATCCACCATAAGAGCAGATTGTGATCGAGAATCCATCTCGAATTTGAAGATGATGTATGCAGATGTAGATTATACTACTGGAAACAATAATAACTAGTGTCTACATTATAGCAGAAAAATCGTTTGTATAAGCTCTAAAACAGTAGCTCTAATACCATGTTGGAGATGAATGGATGAATGGTGGTGGTACGGAATAGAAACTGAGATGGCAGTACTCCAACGATCCTTCAGTGCGTGCACAATGTCTACCCCAAAAAGAGGTGCTATAGGCGAACTTGAACAGTTTAAGGCTTTCCAAAGGCGTAAAGAATCAGAGCAAGAGCTTAGAATCGACATGAGTTAACAATCAAAAGAGCAACTTAACCTACAAATAATTTTATCTGCATACATCAGCCGATCAAGACAAAAAAAATGCACTTGATTCAATAGGATAGGACTCAGATTTATTGGAGCAATAATCAAATAATAATTAAGAGTACAAGTATGAATGCAGATAGAAGCGCGCTATTATCTGAAACAATACTCTGATGAAATAGAGAGAAAGAAGCGAGTTATTGCGCTCCGATGTTCGATCGAATGAATAAACAATGATATTGCTTTCAATTTTGTGTATGTCTGATTTGAAGTCTATATACAATGTACATTGACACACGAAAGCAGTGTCTGACGTAGATCATGGCAAGATGATTGTAAAGCGGTGGAGCATGATCAATGGCACGAGGATCATGAGCGATGGAGCACGAAGTCTTATGCCGCTCCGCTAATGACCGCAAGTGATCCTTTGTGGTCCGTCTCCTTCATGTATCATAATCGCTAGTGACCGCAAATGGTTCACTTGTAGTGTCTTTGTCGACATCGTTGAAACTGGTCTTTGCCACTACTTGTAAATCAGACTCTTCCGGTGCCTTGCGGTACAGTCCGTCCCTTTTGCAACTCACAACCTTTATTGACTGCAAGTGGTTCACTTGTGGTGTCTTTGCGGTCATCCCTTTGTGGGGGCCTTTGAACTAGCCTCTATTATTGACTGCAAGTAAGGATCTTGCGGTGCCTTGCGATACTTGATGAAAATTTTGGAAAGACCGTTATTGACAGCAAATGACCTTCTTAGAGGCCTTTTGATATATTATAGAGGCCGAAATAGACCGCAAGAAGGGACTTTTGTGGTGTCTTGCGATGACTTCAAAAGCCTGTTTTCAGACATAGAGTATTTCTGCAAACTGTATGTCTGTACAAATATTTACACACAGAATGGATGGATCTAGATTAGCGATTTAGATAAGGGATGGAGATGATAGAAATCCAACATTGACGACGAGCGATTCGATAAGATGCTGAAAGCCGTCGCGAGGCTGTAACTGATGGTGATGAACGGACTGCACGTCTCGGTCTGGTAGGTGGCCGCTGAGTCTTCACAGTCTTTTGTTGTGTCAAAATATCAATCTCATCCTCTGATACCTCTTCCCTATTCCTCTTCTGTAAGAAATGTGTGATGAGAGTCTGACTATAAACATCATTTGCCTCCAAAGGTAAAAGAGATGCTCGTAACATAAACATCTCTCTCAATAAGAGTCTTACACACCTAGGGTCTGGATATGCTAAGAAAGAGCCAAGGGAGAGAGGAGTGTCTCTATAAAGACAATAATAATGGCCTCGATCTCATCGTATATATGAAATCTGAAAATGAAATGTGACTCATCCTCTACCTCTTTTATTGAGCATAACTGGCAAATCCATTGTGGTCTGAGTGTGTCAGTATAATGGCCCATCTCAATAGCAAGCTGAGGTGAGGATACACGAAGCTACGCAATACGATTCGAAGACCATATGATAATGTCTGTGAAAGATACACCGGTAGAGTAGGTAATCCCATATCATCTAGCTATAGGAGATGAGTGTCATAAAAATGAATCTTGACCTTCTCTGGACTTAGATGTCACCACATTGTTTGGATATAACTACAATAAAGTTGGCGCCAAATATAGGTATGAGTCCCACTAGGGAGAATTGACATAGATATCCCCCGTCTGCAAATTAAACGCAAAAATCATGAGGAACCGATGCCTTTGCCTGGATCATCTGGCCAAGCATGAAAATCTGCAATCGAGTGATGTCTCTCCATGTACCCCTAGAGAGCCCAGGACACCAAGCCTCCATTGAATACATAGCCATCGGAGAGACAATAATGGAAAAGATCAAACATCATGTATGTAGCAGGATCATGCATGGAATATAAAGGGCAGTACAAAGTCTCTCCATCTAAACAGGGCTGTGTGCCCCTTACGCAACCGAGCTATGGACACAGGTTTAAAAGTAATTAGAGGACTATAAAAAAGAACTCCGAGATAAGTGTCACAGGCAACTATCTTCGGAGAGAGAGAGAGAGAGAGAGAGAGAGAGAGAGAGAGAGAGAGAGCACCACCACAGTAGAGCAAAGCAAAGAGAGAATAGTGCCTTTTAGGTTTATGGTTAGGGTTTCTTTTAGGGTGCTGAGAGAAAAATAGGGATAATGTGATTTGAAAGAGAGAGAGAGAGAGAGAGAGAGAGAGAGAGAGAGTGAGTGAGTGAGTGAGTGAGTGAGTAGTGTGTGTGAGATGGCACAATAATTTGTTTTTGTTGAGGTGTGTAGTAATAACTAGTAACCATCCATATGCTTGTCAGTAGATCTGAGTAAAAGATCTGCCTCACTACGAGAAACAAAGAAAGACAGAGCAGGAGAGAGAGGGAGAGAGAGAGCAAGAGATGTCGATCGCTAACGAGTTGTCGACAATTGGGGGTATTGCCACAGTTTCTCTTCTTCACTCCTTCATCCCCACGCATTGGCTTCCTTTTTCCATCGTTGGTCGTGCGCAGAAATGGACAATCGGCCAGACTCTTCTCGTAAGTAAGTGCGCTAATCTGAAGCTGATCCAATTCCGCCAAGAAATTGTGCTTAGGTTTTCTTTTGTATTGCATTTCTGTGGTTCAAATGTTGCACCCCATGTGTAATTTGTCTTTCTATACTATAGCTATGTAGCCTTCTGGAATCCAGAGGTACTTGCGATTTGTGAAAGGGAAGACTACAAGTTTGCTTCTTCAGATCTTAGCCTGCTACCCAGTAACGGCCGTAGGATTTTTTTTTGGTTTTTTGTTAGAACAACTATTGAGATCTTATTTTTCTCGCTGACTTAGGTTAAGACAAATTTCTGGGCAATATGAAGACCAGAAGAATCCGAATTGTCCAAAATAGGTTGCTCCTTCGCTGATTCTTAAACATGGTATACAGAAATCAGTCAAGGATCTTCCAAAAGTATGATTTGTGTTTCCCTCTTATTTTTGATCTCAATATCCTCTTGCACATTGCAGGCTGCTACTGGAACTTAGACTCTGTATATGCTGAGTCCTGACTCTTGACCAGTGCTTCAAGTTCACATGAATTTGGGAAGACATGAAAGATTGCCTTTTGAGTCTTTTACAGATTGTAGTCAGTGGTCGGTCACTGCTTCCTTTAGATTAGTGGCCTGATCATTTTAAGTCACTTATTGAATCTTTTAAGTGTGTAGTTGAGAAAAAGTCATCTGGCCTAACATCTGTTTATTCAAGTCCGTGCTGCCCGGTCCAAAGGTTCTCAATGGATCCGTCTCTATGTCCTTATTTTCATCTCAGCTTGAGGTTTTCTTTTAGCAGTTCCATTTGGTAAAGCCTATCAAAAGTTACCTTATCCTTTCAATGGCCTTGAAGTGTTATAGTGAATGCACTCTTCCTGTATCTTACTTGGTGCACACTCCAAATATTGTGAGGATGAATTTAATTATTTCGAATCAGTGGTAGGCAAAATTATCAGAGTTAGTACAATGTTGCAATGCTTTAGACAATAAAATTTAAGCTAGAACAAGCTCATATATTGATCTAAGAAACTCCAAACAGGCAATCACTTTTACATGTTTTGGTTTTGCTTGATAAGTAATCAAACTGTCAGCTATTTCGATGTATGTAAGGGAGGAAATTTTCCACGTTATTCGGCCCCAATTCATTTTGTTCATATCAATGGAGTCTATATTGGACTCATGTTTTTTCAACGTATATGAGTTGCAATCGCCACACATTTAGATGGCATCTCTTACAGCAAGGTCAGTTTTAAAACTTCCATAATTTACGTAAGGCTTGGTTAAATTGTGATGTTTGGAACCAACACGCATATTCCGTGGCCTCCAAATTCTAATTCACGGTTCCAATGCTGCAGTAGAGCAATATGGTGCCTTCACACGATAAGTTTTTCTCTTGGCAAGCAAGGATACAAGCTCAACACTAGTTGGAACCTTCCCTAGGCAATTGTTGCTCCTACAATTTAGGACATATTAGCGGATAGCTGATATGTGTAGAACCCTCAGAGTAGCAGAAGTTTGATAGTTTAGAAGTTTCATTCTCTTTGCCACATCACTTCTTCTTATTACTCCTCACAATATTACTGGAGCATCCGACAGAATTGAGGATTTTTTGACTAAGGTGTTACATTTTCAAGTAATCTCATGAAATGGCTGTGACTGTGCCAGCGCTGCATTATCTTCTGGTTGAAGTTTGTTGACATCCCTGTAGTGTTGAACTCAAATTTGTAAAATGCTCTTTCTACATACTTCAACCTTTAAGTAATTTTGTATCCTGGTTTGAACAATATTTTGAAGTGGTTCCTTTTCAACTTGTTCTTCGCTGTTGCAGCTGCTTTTGGGGCAGTATGCCATGTTGTATCGACATCCATTTTGGGTCTTACAGCAATAACCATGGCCAACACCATCGCTGGTGAAGAAACAGTACATAATCTTGCATCTCTCCTCCTAGTTGTTCTTGGAGCAGGTTATGTAATACTTTTTCTTTCTGGGAAAGGAGGCCACACACATTCACATAACCATTCCATGGAGAAGATGGCTGTGGCAGGCTTGATATTGGTGCCAACATTGTCACCCTGTGCTACAACCCTTCCTGTATTTTTGGCAGTTGGAAATGCGTCATCAGGATCCTTACTACTTGCAATTGCTGTTCTTCTTGTGAGCACTATGGCAGTGATGCTGACGTTGGTTGCTTTGTCATTTTATGGTGCTAGCCAGATTAAATTTCACTGGATAGAGAGGTATGACAAAGCTCTTGTGGGGACAGTTTTATGTGTAGTAGGGATTTTGACATTTCTTTTCCATGACCATGATGGTGAGGGCCATTCTACTCAGGAGAAGCTTTCGGCACTTGAAACACGCATTGGCCACCAAAGGAAATTGTTGCCCTTTTGAATGTTCGATGTAAATTTCAGTATGTTGATTTATGATGCCAAAATCATGAGACGGTTGGCAATTTGTTTTTATGTAAATTGTTAATTCTTTTAGTTGTATGAGAAAATTGAGATTTTAAAGTGATGTACATGTTTGAACTACTATGACTAGTTATCTGGAGATAGTGTGCTTCCAGTTAGTTATTTGATTTCTCTTGTATGTTCTCATTTGTGTGGCTAATTGGACTCAAACCACCTAATCTCATGGAGAGGAAACCAGCCCACTACTTATTGGAGAATGCCATCATTTAGCCATTTGAAGCATTTGGAACGTCCTTTTGAATTTCTGTATACGCTTGAGTTAGTTTTGTATGTCTGGGCTATTTCCTATAGCAATCATTTGTGCTTTATGTCAGGACCATGATAGGGGATTTCAGATGTAGCTAAGGAACTCCAGACATTTTTTTAGAGCCAGGTGAGAATTTGAATGAATGTAATTTTTTTTAGAAAAACTTCATAGCTGATTGATGCAAATTTTAGCAAGGATTTTGAGCTGGTACATCTGAATTTTTAAGGATGTTCCACAAACACGTTTAGCAATTGGGATAAATATGCCAGGCTTACATCGTAGCAAGAACTGGTCCTTGCAAGGTTTTTCATCCTGGTCCAAGATAGGTAAGATTTGTTCATGGATTTATGGCTTTGGCAGTGTGGAATGCTTGTTTCTATATCATATGATGCAGGACTTTCAAATTCCAACCCCAGTGTCAGGTGCTACAAATCTTGCATTTGACTATGCTGCTGGGATTTTGTTTCCAACAATTTATGTACTCAAGCCATTATGGCATATATGTTTTAGAGTGTTTCTGGATTGTAGGAATTATTCATATCAGTTTAAATGTGGAGATATAGCAAACTTACGTTTTATTATGTACACTTCCCTCATCTATCATACATAAACCACCAGGCTCCATACATGCAACTACTACTCCAGTGTTCCAACCAAAGTACATGTTATGAAATGCCCAGCAGGAATGATCACTTTTTGCATGATGTTGTGTGGCCGGTTATGGAGCCTGCTTCATTGAAGTAAATAAATGATGAGACTAGCAGAGAGTTCTGCAACTTCACAAACAATTAATGAACTCGTGAATTCAAATATGACTTGGTAAGCCTACAAGTCCTATCGTGCTTGATCACAAGTAGTACTTTAGGGCCATTGCCGAATCTGGATAGAGAAGTGTTATAGAATAGGGAACTTTGAAGGCTGTCAAATGACAACATTGTATGCTTTCTTACATCAGTGCCTTTTAAATATGAAGTTATTCACAGGTCTTGTTCATACATTGGGCTGTGCATGCCTAAGTGCTTTGTCAATTCTGTTTATTGTACAGTTGATGATTGGCACATTTCATACATCATTCTAAAAATTCTCAAATTTTTTACCCACTTTAAATTCGGAAAAACGTTTTAAAACATTTGAAGGAATTGTAACACTCCCACTTTAGACATTGCATCCATATCTTCTAAACCCCTCTGCTTTTGTATGGTGTAGAATAAATGACAAAAGGTATGTTTATTTTTTAAACTCCCTATCCATGGAGTGCTCTTCTTAAAGTGTGAAAGCTTTCTCTTTATTTGGGTATATTTGCTTATTATACTACTGTTTGTGATATGAATATGAATTTTCCAGGTCGTATGAAATACAATAAAATAGCTGTGCTTCAGTGAAGGGGTTTTCAAATTCAAGCAAGATGCTTTGGAAAATTATCTTTCTGCATCATCAAATCACATGGAAAATGACATGCAACTGTATTTTTATTTTTGCAAGCGGCAGAATCTGTATATTAACTATGTGATAATGTGTATAGTTACATTGGGTGGAGTCTGAGTCTGTCCACCACTTTCAGGAACCAGCTCTTGAAAAACTCTCGAGACTTAGCCCTAGGATCTATTGTGAGCTTCTTGCTCAGCAATATTTTATTAAGTGCTTCAAAGTAAAACTTACTCATTTCCCAGACACTACTAATAAAAGACCCAACTTCCTGGGTACCATTAAAGATTTGAGCATTCCTTAGTCTCCAAGTAGTCCAGAGGAGAGGAGCTCCGATACAAATCCAAATGTTCCTATCTACTAAAGGATCAAGACCTAAGAGCCATTTGTGGGAATCCACAAAAACATGACCTAGAAACCTAGCTAGACTCTGAACAAGAGAGGAGAAGGGTTCATTCCTTTCACAGTATAGGAAAGTGTGCTGAATAGAGTCGAATTATGAGCCGCATCTGTCGCAGTAACCATCTGAAGTGCCCCACTGGTAGCCTGTATTGCCTGTCCATATTGCCCTGTGTGCGATTCTCCAAAGAAGATTTGAGACCTTCGGGTCCAGGAATTTTGCCCAGATGTCCCTGAATATCCACCTCCACTCCTCTGTGTCCAGATCCAAACCCCATCTTCTGTTCAATTTGGAGACCAGCTCCAATGGTATCCCCTATACTCGTGGGGGCTTATCTGCCATCCTTTTTTTTCCCTAGATAATTAGTACTCCTTTTTCACATTTTTTAAATATCCAATGTGAGTATGTACTTCACCACTCCCTAGAAACTGTCACTCTCAAGAATAAGATATAGACAACAAGCTTAGCCATTGCATGGAAGCCTTAAAACTCCATGAACTCCTTGTGAGTGCAACAACTTACATAGTAATAGACTCCCTTGTGCCTTAACAATGTGTTTACATGCAAAGTGGTTTCTATGATCTACACATGTCTAGGCAGTTTTATGAGTTGACATGCAGTACATGCAACATCCATGCATGCAATTACACGTGGATCTCTGGTAGGTGAATTAGTTCAGTTAAGTGGACTTTCCATGCAACTCCACTATAGGAATTCGAGTCTCTCTCATGTAGGAAAAGCTTGGCATGTTTTGCCATATTGTGAATATTGAGATTTTGGTGTTTTGGACTCATTCTCTCTCTACTCGAGTTTTTGATCATTGATTTTCTCTCTCTATTCGAGAGCAGGCTGTTTTTCCCATACTGGACACTTAGAATTATTTCTGACATTCATTTTTCATAGTGAGGAGTTAGATTTTCTCATCAAATGTATGTCATTGTGCTCTTGTCATAGATTTTTCAAGTATACTATTCTTTGATCAATCTTGTGCAATCACAACACCTCAGTAAGATCCTGTAGGGTGTGTGGTGAAGTTCACACGTGCTAAAAACTTCACATGGTATCAGAGCTTCATGCTTTGAAGAGGTGAGGGTGTATAGCAGATCATCAGTGTTTTTGCTTGCAAGAACTCGGATTTGGGAGAAGGATTCAAACTCGCTGAGAGACAAGCTATTTGTGGATCATAAGTGGATCACATCAAGGCTGATCTGATCCAGCAGAGCTCTGTACGGACAGAGAGCTCACACATGAAATCAGCCCTCATTAACGAGTGCTACTTCTCAAGGAATGATCCAAATTTGATGTGAATCTATAGCTTGTTGGATAGGTATTGAAGAGTAGAATGTGTTGCTCGAGTTTCTAAACCAATTTGATTTGTTTTTAGGAGAGTTTTAGGCAATCAGAGAGTTTGAGAGGGTACTCAACTCGTGGGATATGCCAAACTGAGCACACATCTGTCTTTTTCACCAATTTCATTATTTTTCACTGTCAATCAAGTAGAATTGGATAGAAGTGAGTGTTCTGAAGTCTTGGACTTTTCAGTTCACACATATTACTGTGTTGAGTTTAGAGTAAATTCCTAGAGAGTTTATTAGTACTTTGAAACTCATGGGAGAGATAGACTTCTTGCTTGCATGTGCTTCTTTTTTGTGACTGAAGCAAAAATAAAATTCAAGATAGATTGATTTTCTGTGTTGAGAATTTGTTCTCACATCTGTTGCTAGATTTTATAGGTTGGGTCAACATCAGTGTTAGATCCTAGATTGAGATAGCAAGCAACATACTTTCAACTCCTTTTTTTTATCATTACTAGAATTTCTCATAGAGAAGATGTCTTCATTTGGTTCACATTTCTTGGAGCACAGTGAGAGATTAACATCTTCCAATTATGAAATGTGGAAGATCAGAATGTAATCATTATTGATTCTATAGGATGTAATGGATATTGTGAGTGGAGCTGAAGAAGAACCTGCTGCACCTAATGAAGCTGCAACATTTCACAAAAGAACCAGAATTGCCCTTCATTTTATAAAAATGAATGTAACAAATGAAGTGTTAAGAGAGATCAGTATGTGCACCACTGCCAAGGAAGCTTGGGACACTCTAAAAACAATCTATGAAATCAAGAATACTTCTAGATTGCTTACATTTAGAAATCAAATCTTTCTAAGTTATCAGAGAGTAGATGAGAGTGCTTCATCATATGTCATGAGAGTTAAGGATCTTCATTAGGAGTTAGCTGGCATTGGTGATGCTCTTAAGAACACTGAACTTGTTCAAGTAGTCCTAAATGGACTTAGAGATGAGTATGACAGTATTGTGCAGACTTATGCTGTCAGGGAGGATCTTCCATCCTTGGAGACACTGCAAGGTGTTCTCATTGCTGAAGAAAGCAAGAAAGAGAACAAGATGTTGAGGATCAACAGACTTTCATTGAAAGATGTTGGAGATGACAAAGCACTCTTCATCAGAAACAAGTCAAGAGGCACAACAACACTTCAAGAAGGACAAATCCAAAAAAGGTGGTGAGAATCAATCCTCACAAGCTGCAACATCCAGTGGCAAGAAGAAGTTATCAAAGATCAAGTGTTTTTTTTGTGGCAAGAAAGGACTCTATTCATCAAATTGTTTCAAGAAGAAAAACCAATCTAGGCAAGCTAACCTTACTAATGAGGATGAATGTGAGGGTGTTGTGTCGTCGGTGTAGCATAGAGGTTAACCTCGCCTTCACCTGCATAGCAAGAAGAGAGAGGGAGAGGAGAGAGAGAAGAAAGAGAGTGGAGAGAGGGAGAGAGAGAACGCCTAGGTTGAGAAAGGCTTTGGGGGCTCGAGCGCCTACCCAAAGCTATTCTATCCCAACATAAGGAGAGAGGGAGAAGAGAGAGGAAGAAGAGAGAGAGAGAGAGAGATGGAGATGGAGAAACCAAGAGAGTTTTATTAGAATGAGAATGGAAGATGATACAATACAAAGGAAATGGCTCCCTCTTATAGCACCACACACCCTACAAGATCTTACTGAGGTGTTGTGATTGCACAAAATTGATCAAAGAATAGTATACTTGAAAAATCTATGACAAGAGTACATTGGCATATATCTGATGAAAAAATCTAACTCCTCACTATAAAAAATAAATGTCGGAAATAATTCTAAGTGTTCAGTATGGGAAAAATAGTCTGCTCTCGAGTAGAGAGAGAAAATTAATGATGGAAAACTTGGATAGAGAGAGAATGAGTCCAAAACACCAAAATTTCAATATTCACAATATGGCAAAACATGCCAAGCTTTTCCTACATGAGAGAGACTCAAATTCCTATAGTGGAGTTGCATGGAAAGTCCACTTAACTGAACTAATTCACCTACCAGATATCCACATGTGTAACTGCATGCATGGATGTTGCATGTACTACATGTCAACTCATAAAATTGCCTAGACATGTGTAGATCACATAAACCACTTTGCATGTTGCATGCACTGATTGCATGTGGCTTGCATGCATACAATGTGACATTGCATGCTATCTTAACTTCTGCATGTCATCAAAATTGAATCTATCTAACTCAAATCCGACCTATACTAGAAGGTTATGTGCTCAATTCACATACCTTTTATGTACAACATGAAATTTAGTGGAAATCACCATGGACATGGCCCCAAACTTGAGATAGGAAGATAATATTTTAAAAATCTTCACACTCCTCCTTAAAATTTATGTTCCTATCAACATAGACTTCGAAATTAGGCCAAGGTTAGACCTCATCTTCATAAAGACATTCTTGAGTAGAGGCTTGGTGAGAAGATCTGCATTACAATCTGAAGATGCGACATGTTCCAATGAGATCTCTCTCCCAATGACTTTTTCTCTTACAAAATGATGAGCCACTTCGATATGTTTACTCCTTGCATGAAATAATGGATTATTTGCAAGAGCCTGAGCAGAAATGTTATCATTCTTCATAATTGAAAGATCTTCATCTGCATAACACTTTAGCTCCAAAAGTAGCCTTTTGATCCATAAAACCTCCTTTGTTGTGGTTGTAAGAGACTTGTATTCAGCTTCACAGGATGATAAGAAAATAGTTGTCTGCTTCTTTGATAGCCAAAAAACCAAGTTCCCTCCAAGAAATATAGTGTAAGCACTTGTGGATTTTCTATCCAACCTGTCTCCTGCAAAATTTGAATCTGAAAAAGCAATCAAAGTCAAATCTTCTCCTTTGTAGAATAATCCATAATCCAAGGTAGAAGATATATACCTCAAGACTCTTTTAGCCAACTTCCAATGATATAATGTGAAGAATTGCCAAAAATTGACAAATCTAACTTGATCAAAAACTATGTAGTATAATGTAAATTTTGTACATAAGTGGATTCCACACATGTATGGCCAAAATGCCACGTGGCAACCCAGTCCTAATATAGGTTAGGTCAAGTCAAGAGAGCTGGTCATGTCTATTTGGTGGTCATCCCTACTTTATAGGACCTACACCTAAGTTTAAGGTGAAAATTTGACCAACTAGCTACCTACCAAGCATAACTCTAGGATCTAGGATAGGGTTTCATTTTAGGGCAAGAAGGGTGAGTTAACTTCCTTATTACATGTTGGAAATCCACCTAACTTCAAGAAGGAAGTCGAATTTGCTATGTATTCCAAGCTCCCATAGTGAGAAGATAGAAAATTTTTGGAGCTCATTGGCAATCTCAAGCTAGTTCACTATGTACATTGAGTTTTTGTGATCCAAATGAAATCAAATCAATTACTACTTGTTTTTCAGGTTGAAGGCCGTACTACAGCCTGTAGTACACACGTGTGGGCTCGAATTTCAATGTTGATCAATGCTTTTGATTGTTCATGCTTGTTGTTTGTCAAATTGCCAATCTAGATCAACTTTTTTGTGTCTAGTTTTTTGATAGATTGTTAAGCAAGCATCCAATCACTCTTGTGGATCTTTTGTAGATCCATTTATGGTCCTAAAGTATAGTACTTTCACATATAACTTTGGATCTTGCATGTGTTGACTTAGCTTATGAACACAAAAGCTTAGATCAGGCCTAGTCACTATTAACCATATAAGTGAGCCAATAAGACTCCTATAAAGAGTGATGTCCACAAAGGATTCTTCATCATCTTTCATAGGAATTTTTACAATGTGCTCCATAGGTGTATCTATGCCTTTACAATTTTCCATATGGAATCTCCTAAGCATGGGAAGTGCATATCTACTTTGGTTTATAAATGCATGACCTTTCCAAAAATCCATTTCAAGGCCTAGAATATAGTGAAGAACTCCTAAGTCCTCCATCTTAAACTCAGTACCAAGTGCATGCTTAGTTTCTTCAACTAACTTCTCATTATTTTCACAAAGAATGATATCATCTACATAGATGAGAAGAATAATTACAAAGTTATCTACAAACTTATAATACAGTGAAGGGTCATATTCACTTAATCAAAATCCGAGTGATATGAGATAGGAGTTGATCCTTGCATACCAAGACCTTGGTGCCTATTTCAGTCCATACAGACTTTTGAACAAAAGACAAACTTTTGATTCATCGCCTTCCTTCACAAAACCTGGAAGCTGCTCCATGTAAATCTCCTCCTCGAGGTAACCATTGAGAAATGCATTAGAAACATCAAGCTAGAACATACTCCATTTGTGAAAACATGCAAGAGATATGAGTATTCGAATTGTTACCATATTTGCAACTGGTGCAAAGGTGTCTTCAAACTCTTGGGTCATTGCTTCAACCCACTCCTTGGATTGAAGAGCTTCTTGGACATCTTTAGGGTCTTCATCTGATATGAAGAGAGCATGATAGGAAGTTCCACCTTCCACTTGCCTTCTTTCTTCATCATATGTGAGCCTCCTTGGCTCAGATCTTGCTCTTGTGATCTTCTGGGTGTAGTAGCTTGAATTTTCTCCTCCTCAAGCCTTAGCCTCACCTCTTCTTGAGCAGCATCAAAATTGATGATTGTAGTTCTTGCATGAGTCTCCTTGATCTGTGCATCATCCAAGTTAAACTTTTGATCTTCATGGAAGATCACATCTCTACTAACAACATTATCATCAGTAGAGGGTAAATAAACTTTGTATGCTTTTTTGGTAGATGCATATCCTACAAAAATTTCTTTTACTGCACTAGGATCTTCCTTCTTCCTAGTTTCTAAAGGCACATGCACAAAGAATACATAGCCAGAAATCCTAAGATGATCTATCTTAGGCTTTTTCTTATACAACATCTCAAATGGTGTCTTTCCTCCTATTGCAAGATTTGGAAGTCTATTACAAAGATACTTTGCACATGCAACTGCCTCTCCCCAAAATTCTTTAGGCAGAGAAGCTTCTAGCCTAATGGCTTTTGCACATTCACACAAAGTTCTATTTTTTCTCTCAGCAACTCCATTTTGCTGAGGAGTATATGAACAATAAAACTCTCTTTGAATACCCTCTCTCTCACAAAAGTCTTTAAACCTATTGGAGGTGTATTCTCCTCCACTATCACTTCTCAAAGCTTTCAACTTGAAAGGAAAATGTTTTTCTACATAAGCTTTGAAAGTAAGAAAAACATCATAGACCATGGCTTTAGAAGACAACATATAGATCCAAGAATATCTTGTATATTCATCTACAAAAGAGACAAAGAAATTTGCTCCTCCTTTGCCCTTAGTTGATGAGATATGAACATCAGAGTGCACAAGTTCAAATGGTTGCTTTGCCTTGATACTTGATCTAGGAAAAGGCCTTTTGTGTGATTTTGCCAACACACAAGCTTGACAAAGTAGAAGCTCCTTTGATAGTGTCTTTGGTAGTCCAACAGCTTTTCCTTCCTTGACCATAGATTGCATGGCTTTGAAATTGGGATGTCCCAATCTCTTATGCCACAGATCCTTCTGAAAAACCGTGGTTTCATAAGCAATATCTGAAATGTTAGCACTCTTTCTAGAATCTAGTTTGTACAACTTACCAATTCTAGATCCTCTAGCAATAATTTCATTTTCTCTTGAGATTGTACACTTGTCAACTTGAAACTTGACATCCAATCCACTATCAAACAACTGTCCTACTCTTAGTCAATCTAGGTACATACAGTACATCATGTAAGCAAAAAGATTTTGATGATGATGCATGCAGTGGAATACTACCTATTCCTTCAATCCTACACTCTACATCATTAGCATTATAGATTGATCTATTTGCACCTAGATAAGGCATGAGACTAGTGAAAGAGTTCCTAGAACTAGACATATGGGAACTAGCCCCACTATCTATCCACCAGACTTCTTCATTCTTAAAAGAAAAAGATGAAAAAGTAGACATCATTAATGAATCCTCTCTTTCACTCTCAACACCCCCTGTTGTGGGTATTTCCTGCATAGTAATAAACAAGTGGGTCCCACCATTTAAAATATTATTGGCCAAGCCTTACCTAGTGGGCCCTGTCACAGTACATTGTAAGTAGGGTAATAAGTGCGAGGGCACTAGCATCCTACGCGTGTAAGCCCAACCCAGCACAAGTAGCAAGTTGTAATTCCTAGGAATAAGAGACTAGGGGCTTAAAACTCTAAAATGACATTAGAGGGCCTAAGTCAAGTTGCAAATAAAAAATCTAAAAGGGTCCAACTTAAAACTCACATGAATCACCAATAGATTTAAGTTGTGTTTATTTTAAAGGCTTGGATTAGAATCCTTGTCCCAATGAAGTGGCCAATGAAAGTGAAGGACAATTGCGGCCTTATCATCTTCTTGGCACCCTTGGTGTCTCATTGGTATCATTCACTTCCTCCCATTCTTGGACATTAATAAGCCTCTAGTCATAGAGATGGATCACCTCAATGTGGCTCGACTTTATTATCGTGCTGCCATGACAAGTGCCCTCCATGTCAATGTGATCGAACTCTAGCAAACACATGGCTTTCTCCTGAACATGATCCATTATTATGGACCACAACCATTCTTGAATAAGCTATGATGGCAGATGTTGGAGCACATTGGCAAAGATCTACATGACATCAGGGTGATACTCAACACAGAGACCTACAACAAAACATCCCGACAACGCGTAGCTACCATTAGCGTGGGACCGCAAATCCAATAAAGAGGGGGATAATGTTAGCCCCAAGGTCCTTCAAGTTTAGGAATTTATTGTGACATGTGTTTTGAAAGTCCACAAGTAAATTCAAATAAAGGCCTAGGAAAACCCTAGATTTAGACCTTTTACTAAATAAGTTTAATTATTACAAACAACCATTTGTAATAGTTCAACTTAGAAAGCCTAAGTTGAAGATTAAATTCCTAAGTTCAAAGTTTAAATCCTTAGTGCACTTCATTTGGTTAAGAGAATGCACTCTACAAGTTGATTAGCATTAGACTTAAGTTTAGTCCCATAAGCATGTTAGAACATAGGCCCACCACTCTTGGCATGTATGGGAGTGGAGTTGGGCCTTCAACATCACTAAGCTATTGTGATAATAGCTTTTCATGCTATCTTGTGTTCTCATTGGTGATTGAATACCTTGTGGTAGGTGCTTGAGCCCCACTGGGCCTTCTCCATTGGATTATTTTGCATTTGATTATGGGATAATTGTTTATCTTCATCTCTAATCCCTTGTGGAGTTAATTAGCAATATTTAGATTGTGAAAAAAGGTACAAAAAGGACCAAGAGTGGATTCTAATATGATCCTCAAGAGGGATTGGTTGTCAGATTACTTGATCTATCAATCTACTTGAATTTAAGATCAATCTAGATCAATTCTAGACACAAAATCCTAACAAGAACAATCATTAATTGAAGGTAAGTGTACTTTATGGGTTTCACACGTGTGAAATACTTTCTGAGTACGGACTCCAACCTGAAAATCAAGTACACATTGATAGAACCTCAAAACAATCAAAACAAATATAGACAAATGGAGAGAATCACTCACAATTGCTTCCAAAACCAAGATTGGTGTCTCACCATGATTATGGCCAAATGTGGGTCTATATATACAATAAGTGGGAGCTCGTGGTACTGATCATCCCTCTGATCCCACATGTGTGACACCTAACCAAAGGATGTGGCTCATGCAATCAATAGATTGATGCCATGTGTCATATGTCTAGAAAACTAGTTTTTGGCTTTTTTAGCCACTAGAACTTGAATTAAATCATATGTACAACCTATATGATTATGGTACATGACAAGTACACTATTTTCACACATGGGAACAGGCTCCACACATGTGTAATCATCCTATATACAAGATTTTTGGCCTCTACCAAGCTTATTTTTGCATTTTTCACACTCCTCAAAAATCTAGCTTGGTAAATCTAGCTTGATGTAAAACATGATGATCTTGAACTTGACTCCATGGGCTGAATTGGTCTTTGCTGGTTCAAAAGGTGTGAAGATCAGCCAATGAGCTTAATGTTGATCTGAAATCACCATATTCATGATAGTGCTTCTTTGATGTTGACATCTTTGATGAGCTTGAGAGCTTTGCACCATCCTAGCACCTCCAAAATTGATTCCTTCCAATTTTCATGTAGATGCTTGACCTTGAGGCTTGCTCCTTCACATGAGATATGCTCCTCTTTCCCTTGAAATGTGAGCCACATGGGTTCAACCATGTTTCTTGAGTTTCTTTTTGGAATCACAACTTGAGAAGGTCTCTCCTCCTCAATCCTTGGCACACTTGAACCTTGAGATGACTCCTTAAGATCCTCTTCATGATGCTCCTTCTTGATGGAAATCCGAGACCTCCATGTCTCATAATGATCACAACAAGAATGACCATTCAATATGCACTTCCTATGATTATCAAGATTACTTATGCTAGAAACATAAGTCCAAAAATCACCACAACTTGGCATGATTTTTTCAATATTGAAATCAAAAGGTATCTCCATCTCAATAAGGCTAACTACTTGCTTATGGATATAAGTGTCCACTTTGGATGCTTCACTTATTCTCATAAGAAGTTTACAACTTGCCTTTAGGATTGAAAACATACAATTTTCATCTTTATGAATGAACACATCATTCATGATCTTATTGAAACCAAAAGATCCTACATTATGAAGATATTTCCATTTCCTTGTCTTCATAACTAATGTAAGCTTACAAGGAAAACATGCTTTGCTCTACTTTAAGGCATCACACTCAACTAGTATGGCCTTAAGCCACCTTTGAGATACAAAAATCCCTTCAAAGCAAAATAGATCTTCATAAGTTGACATGAGATCATAAATGAAACTATTTTCATTTTGTGATTGATGCTCATTCTTGATTGATTTCTCTTGGATCATAACAATAAGTTTGAACTTATCTAAAGTTCTAAGCAAAATACTTTTCAAGGACATAAAATAAATCCAAGTTACTTTCATGAAAGTGACATCTATCTTTGCATCTTGAACCAAACAATGCACTTCCAGATGAAATTTTTTTAAAGATTTGACATGTGTTGTGATGGACTCTTGAAGACAAATCTTGCAAGTCCTTGTGAGACTCCAAGCCTCATTCACTTTTCCACAAAGGAAACACCTTTCCTTGGACTTGTCCTTGTATTTGCATTTTGAACTTGAAGCTCCATCCTTCACCTTGGCCCCCTTGCTTTGGTTCTCCTTGGATGGAGTGGTCTTCTTTTTGTAGCATCTTGAGAAAAAATATCCTCCCTTGCCACAAAGGTTGCACTCAGGATCCTTTCTTTCCTTCAACAGGATGCCACCTATTGATGCCATGTGAATAAAAACCTGTGATATGATTCTACAAATGTAATTTGTGACTTTCAAGAGACTAGATTTGAACATCTTCAATAATCTAGAATGATCTCACAAACCTAAGAATCAATCTTCACACTAATGACTAGTCACTTGGAAACTTTGCTTTGATCACTAAGACAAAAGCACAAAATTTTTGAATCAAATCACTAAAGAAATCAGATCCAATCTCCTATTGGACTCATCAAATACCAATGACTCTTTCTTTTGAAAGTTGAAATGGATATGAAAAAGATTTGACACCTAGATTTTCCTTTTCACTTGACTAGTTCTCTCAACACTTGAGATTCTTGAACAAAAGATGGGTTTTGTTTCAAAGACATGAAAATCAAACTTAATCACTTATTTTGGACTCACTCTTGACCCAAATAATCTCACACTTGAGATTTAGAATGATTTGATTTAACAACAAACTATACCACCAAATTTTTCACAAAGCTTAAAAAATTAGACAACTAGAGATTCACAAAGATCTCAACCATGCATGAATACTCAAATATAAACTCCTCCTCATTCTAGACATCCAATGGGATCTCAGATTGACCCTCACACTCTCACAACGAAAGTTGAATAGAACTAATTTGAGTTTCATACATACTATGTCAATTTTAAATTGATTCAATCACCCCTATTGGATTCCACCAATTACTCTACCTCTAAAGACTTGGAATGAAATTCAAAATCAAAAGTTGTGATTTTTCTCAATAAGATATTGTGCTTCAAAGAGCTAATGCCACTTAGAAAGATTTGATCACCTAGAAAGAGACAAACTCTCCACCAATAACAACACATAATGAGCTTCTAGATCTTGTCCTCTACAAAGGAAGGAACTCTTAGAAAATTGGATCTCTCTCTACACATTTGTCATAGACACCTTAATGACTCTTTTCAAACCTTACAATCACTCAAACAAATTGATTAGGGTTGAACAATGTGACTTGGATCTCAATCTCTTTTCTAGAACTCTCAATTTAAGCCAATCTATGTCAAATTCTACAAAAGATTTGCATAGATGCTCTATATGCACTGGAAACTCTCAAAGGTTTCACTTGGAGGACAGATCCAAAGATGTTTTCTAGCAAATTGATGCTTCTAAACTTTACCCTATCACTCTTGAACAAATCTAGAGTGATGGTACAATGGATTTCAACCTCTCGCCTTGCATATCACTCCTTAACCTATGATTTTTAGCAAAATCTCTCTCAACTTCAACATGCACTCAAAAAATCAGAGATGATCAATTAATGCACCTATTTCAAGCTTCAAATTTAATTTTTTGGCTGATCTAATCCAAAAACTAATCAAGGGATTAGATTCTATAGAAAATGCTTGATTTTGCACGAAAAATCACTCAAATTGGGTACGTGAGTCAGATTCTACAATTTTTTGAAATTTCTCAGTCAAAATCGGATCTGTATGACCTCACACGTGTGAAAAGAGTTCCGACAGCCCACAACAAGATCTGGACCAAAAATTTTGAGGATAGCTATCAAATCCAGCTCGCTACACAAAATTTGACTAGTTTTCAAAAAAACTGCTAATTTTGGCTTTGATTTGGATTAACCCTATCAATTTCAACAAAAACTCTTGTACTTGGCTCTGATACCATGTGGAAAAAGGTACAAAAAGGACCAAGAGTGGATCCTAATCTGATCCTCAAGAGGGATTGGTTGTCAGATTACTTGATCTGTCAATCTACTTGAGATTAAGATCAATATAGATCAATTCTAGACACAAAATCCTAACAAGAACAATCATTAATTGAAGGTAAGTGTACTTTATGGTTTCACACGTGTGAAACACTGTCTGAGTACGGAATCCAACTTGAAAATCAAGTACACATTGATAGAACCTCAAAACAATCAAAACAAATGTAGACAAATGGAGAGAATCACTCAAAATTGCTTCCAAAACCAAGATTGGTGTCTCACCATGATTATGGCCAAATGTGGGTCTATATATACAATAAGTGGGAGCTCGTGGTACTGATCATCCCTCTGATCCCACATGTGTGAAGGTGCTTTGTCATATGATAATTCATCATGCAAAACTGACACTTGGACAAAACCTTCTATTTTGAGCACTTTTGGTCCATTTTCGTTCTATATGGAGATCTACTTGAAAATCTTCTATAAGTCAAAATTCGTCTACTTCAGCTTATTCCACACATGTGAGCTGTCCTCTACACATGGGATGTGACACCTAACCAAAGGATGTGGCTCATGCAATCAATAGATTGATGCCATGTGTCATATGTCTAGAAAACTAGTTTTTGGCTTTTTTTAGCCACTAGAACTTGAATTAAATCATATGTACAACCTATATGATTATGGTACATGACAAGTACACATCTTAGGTAAGAAATCACTAGTTGGGGGGCGGCCATAGTGACGCTTAAATACTCTCTTTCTAATTAGGATCATCTTATAGTAGGGGGACCGCCTTAGAAGACACTTAGGCAAATAATAGAACCATGATTTGAGTGGATCTTATCCGTACTTACCCTACACAGCGACCTTTAGGATCCTTTCTACTCTATTAGATGGGAGGCCACCATAATAGATATTAGGAAGGAACTAAAAGTACAACAATTTAGATTCATGTGCTACATGACTTTGGGGAGAAAATGAGGAGGTTTATCTTGTCGAATTGTCATAAATAAGAGATGAAACAAGGCTAAATTTCATAAAGGAGGCAACGTGTCACTAAAGAAAAAATGATGCAAGCTTTATCAGGCAACAAATCCTACCAATGGTGATCTTTTCAAGTTGATCATGAAAATCCCTTGGCATAAACCAAAGAGACACGTGGCTTCAGAGGAGAAGTCTGATTACCAATTTCTAGAAAAATTGATTGATATATTGACATATGTTCGTTTTGAAATATATATGTTAAAACACTTGTCACATATACCCTTTGTGGAGTGCAAAATTAGTGTTGCTAATGAGGATGAATGATCAATTCTTCAAAGCATGCACAAAATGTAATTTTGGTGCCTCGGGATGAGAACTAGTTTCATTAATGCATTGACCTTGAGGCATTCTAGATTAGCTAGAATACATCTTTGCCACCTAGCTCTTCATCACGTTTCATAAATTTTCTCCCTTCAATAGTTGAATATGAGATTATAATTTGAGTCCAAGGTTCATACAATTGTTCCTTCATATGTTATTTAGTCATATAATCTATTTCCACCCCAAAGAGATGAATCAATAGCAGGAATCAATAGCAGACCAAACATTACGAATATCATAAAAAAGGGACCTGTCTTTGATGAATCACGACTAACTCGAGCAAATTATAGCGATAGTGTATCACATGTTTGTTCAAAGTGCAAAACTTCAAAAGAAGACGTTTCTCATCTTTTCTTTCATTGTCGTACCCCTCTTTGGAGATCAGTGGCTGACTTGTTTATTGCACGCTTTTATGCCAGATTTAGAAGATTCAGTCACCTTGATCTACTGCTAAATGATATAATTTTGGACGATGAAGTTGCAAACGATTTTTGGCAGTGTATTAGAATTATCCCTATATGGAATATTTGGTTAGATAGAAATAGCATGGAATTCGAAAATGGAGATTTTTTCATTTTCCCCTTGTTTAAGGAAGCTAAGAAACTTTATCACTTGTAGGTTAATGGTGTTTCATTTGTACTTTGTATAAAGTCACTAATCTATGGTTAATTTTCTTGAGAGAAAAAAAAAAACTTCCACTCTAAGTTGATGTTGGACCCAAGTCACATAAATTGTTCCCTTAATCGTCGAATAACATTGCTCTTAGCCTCCATTCAACTCAAGAGAATCACTTTTGAAAAAAAATCAAGATTTTTACCAAGCATCAAAGTCCAAGAAGACAGACATGTGTACACAAATATTGACTGTGAAACATTGCCTACATTGGCAAATCTAGCCATGTAGAATATTGTACATTTTGTCAATATTGTTTGTTGGTTACTTGAATGGCCAAAGTGCCACTTGTACATACACACCTAAAGTAGGTTACCACGAGTCAAGAGGAGTGGTTGTGTCCATTTGGTAGTGATTTCTACTTTGTAGGATCTAGACCATGATTTATGATGAGATTTGTACCTACCATGCACCTACCAAGCATGACTCTTGGATCTAGGCTAGGGTTTTCACATTAGGGCAAGAAAGTGGAGTCTACTTCCTTATTACATGCTGGATTTTCACCTAACTTTGCAAAGGAAGTGTGTTTTACTATGTATTCCCATTCTCCATAGTGAGAAGATAGAAACTTTTTGGAGCCTCAAGGAGAAACTCGAGTTTCCTCTCATTGTATGGTGATTACTCTTGATTTCCAATGCAACCCAGCTTTGGCACTTTGTAAACACTGTCTATAGGCCGTACTACAGCCTTATTTCCACACGTGTGGAGTTGGATTATACTAATTGATCAATGCTTTGATTGTCTCTACTTGTTTCCTATCAAGCTGCTAAACTAGATCTTGTTTTCTGATGACTAGTTTCTGATAGATTGTTTAACAAGCATACAATCACCTTGTGGATCATTCAAAGATCCATTTATGGTCCTTAGTACTATACATTTCACATGGTATCAGAGCCAAGTACAAGGCCATTGATCTGTGTCTGAATCTAATCCAGTTTTAGCAAGTTTTGGTGCAAAAAGCTAGTATTGGAAGGGCGAGCTGGTATCCAGGTTTTGGTGAGGGGATTTAATCCCAAACTTTTTCAGGATCAAAATCCGTATTGTTCACATGTGTGGGCATCTCTTAACTAGAATTTAATAACCCATATTCATTGGATCATAGAAAATTCATCCGGTGTCAGTTTGATGTAATTTTTGATGCAAATCCTAGGATAAGCTACCAAGATCACTTGCCATTGATTAGTTTTGAGTTTATTTCATGAAAACTAATTAATCTAGGCTGATTTCAGACCTTCTTAAAGTGGAAACCAGGTCTTGAAAGTACATCAAAGTGAATGAGAGAGATAGAGTCAGTTTTTGTCCAAGAATAGCCAAGATTGGCAAGATTTGTTTGAGAGTAGTTTTCATCTCATCTTATCTTCATTCCAGCTTTGTGAGGGAGTGATATAACTATGATTACGAATCCATATGTTGGATTAGAAGTCAACATTTGAGTGAAACACTGCAAGTTAGAAACCTTTGTGAGTTTCAGGTCCAAACAAATCTATATCTTGTGTGTAGAATCTTGCTAGTAAGATGAGATTAGTGGGAGCCTACCTTCTAGAAGCTAGTGAGAGGTTAAATTCTACCAATTATGCTATTTGGAAAGTAAGGATGGAGTCACTAATGGTGCTCCAGGATCTTTATGAGTTTCCAATAGATGATGAAGATGAACCTCTAAGTGCACAGGAATTAGTGAGATACAAGAAGAGGTCTAGGCTTGCACTTCACTGTATTAAGATGAATGTAAGCAATGATCTCTTAAGGGAAGTATCATCATGTAAGAGTGCTAAAGAGACTTGGGAATCTTTAAAATCTACCTATGAGTCTAGTAGTATTTCGAGGGTTCTCATGCTTAGGAATCAGATTCTACAAAGCATGAAGAGGAGTGATGAGAGTGCACAAGATTATGTGCTAAGAATCAAGTCTCTCAATAGGGAGTTAGCTTCCATTGGAGAGAAGATTCAAGATAGTGAGCTTGTTCAGATTGTCCTCAATGGTCTAGGGACTGGCTTTACAAATTTGGTCCAAAGCTTTGCAATCCAAGACTCTTTGCCTACTATAGAAAAGCTACACAGTGTATTAGTAGCTAAAGAGTGTAGGATGTTGCATACCAATGCAAGAATGAATGCTATTTCTCTGCAGGATGGTGATGAGAAAGCTAATTTCTCATTCAAAAGCAAGAAGAAGACCAATGGCAAGAAGAAGCACTTCAAGGAGACCAAGGAGGAGGATGAGGCTTCAAGCTCAAAGGGCAAGATCAAAGACAAGTCCAAGTACAAATTTTTTTTCTATGGAAAGAAAGGACATTTTGCATCAGAATATTTCAAGAAGAAGAAGGCACAAGAGAGCAAACAAAGCAACATTGCACATCAGGAGGAGGAGGAGGATGAAGAGTCATCCTTGATGGTTTCCAACAAACCGCCATCATCCAAGAGCAACACCAATGATTCTCGGTGGATTGATAGTGGGGCTAGTTCTCACATGACATATCAAAAGGATATATTCTCCACTTTACTTTCTTACAATGATTTACATAGATCAATCTATACTACAAGTAGTCAAGAATGTAAGATAAGTGGAATAGGAACAATTCCCTTGTATGTGGGGATCATCCAAAAGGATGAATCTTGATAATGCTCTTTATGTTCCTAAGTTAACCAAGAATTTGCTTAGTGTTGGCCAGTTAATGGATAATGGCCTAGATGTACAATTTAAGCATGGAGTTTGTTCCATCCTTAGAAATGATGAATGTATAGTCAAAGGCTTTAAGCAAGGTAGATTGTTTAAGCTTGATGCTAATGTTGCAGTGGAGAGTGTTAACTTGGCAAAGGTGGAGTTATCAAAGGTGGAACTGTGGCACAAAAGGTTGGGCCACCCCAACTACAAAGCCATGGAATCTACGGTTGCAAAGGAGCTTGCAGTTGGACTCCCCAAGCATTTGTCAAAGTGTGGGAAGAGATGTGAAGCATGCAGCCTCTCAAAGGCTCACAAACTACCCTTCTCAAGATCTACATCAAGATCAAACTCTCCTCTTGAACTCATCCATTCGGATGTTCATAGTTTTTCACATGAGTCTAATGGTGGTGCCAAGTACTATGTAATCTTCATTGATGACTATTCTAGATTTTGTTGGATGTACCTCTTGTCTAGCAAATCAATGGTATTTGATTCTTTTGTAAAGTTCAAGACTTTGGTAGAAAATCAACTTAGGACCAAGATTAAGGTATTAAGGAGTGATAATGGAGGTGAATATATCTCCAATAAGTTGATTGAATTTTGTAGTTCTAATGGCATAAAGAAGGAGCTGTAATGTCCATACACCCCTCAACAAAATGGAGTGAGTGAGAGAAGAAATATATCTCTTTGTGAGTGTTCTAAGGCCTTAAGGCTATATGCTTCTCCATCCAAACCATTTTGGGGTGAAGCAATAACTTGTGCTAACTATTTGTGCAATAGATTGCCAAACCAAGCCATTGGAAGAATCACACCATTTGAAGCTCTATTTGGAGAGAAGCCTAATCTCAAGGATCTCAAAGTTTTTGGATACACTTGCTATGTACACCAATCCTTGGATAAGAGAAGGAAGGATGATGCAACATCCATCAAAGGCATCTTTGTGGGATATGGTGAGAATAGCAAAGGTTATAGAGTCTTCAATCCCATCACTAGAAAGGTGATAGTGAGTAGGGATGTTATTTTTGATGAAGGACATGCTTGTGATTTGGATGATAATGCTACTAATCATCTTGATGCCAAGGATCATGCTAGGATGGAGGAGGAGCTTCCAAGTGAAGAAGAACTTGAGGATCCACCTCAAGATGCAAAAACTCCAAGAACTCCAAGAACTCCAAGAAGATCTACAAGGGCAAGATCGGAGCCATTGAGGCTCACCTATGATGGTCAAGGTGATCAAAGGGAAGGCTCATCATCTTTCACATCTTACACCTTTCTTACTTCAATGTTAGATGAGCCAACATGCTATGAAGATGCTTGTAAGTCTAAAATTTGGATGGATGCTATGCAAGTAGAGTATGATGCTCTTATTGAGAATCATACTTGGGATCTTGTGGATCTTCCTCAAGGGAAGAAACCTCTTGATTGCAAGTGGGTATTTAGATTGAAGTATAATCAAGATGGATCAATAAGAAAGCATAAAGCTAGACTTGTTGCCAAAGGTTTTTTACAAACCAAAGGCATTGATTATGAGGAGACTTTTGCTCCTGTGGCTAAGCTTGTTACTATTAGGTTGATCATTAGTCTTGCTCCAACCTTCAATCGGGAGCTATTCCAACTTGACTTCACAAATGCATTCCTCAATGGTTATTTGGAGGAAGAGATCTACATGAGGCAACCTGAGGGCTTCATCAAGGCAAAGCATGAAGGAAAGGTGTGTTTTTTGAAGAAGAGCCTTTATGGGCTCAAGCAAGCACCTAGAGCATGGTACTCTAGGCTAAACTCTTTTCTCATTTCCATCAATTTTGTAATGAGTGCCTATGATCCATCATTGTATATAAGTTCTCATGATGGCATGATCATTATTCTTGTTTTGTATGTAGATGACATTATCTTGAGTGGTAATGATATAGATGGAATTAGAGATGTAAAAATTGCTTCAGCAAAAGAGTTTAAGATGGTAGATCTCGGCCTATTGAGCTTCATTCTTGGAATAGAGGTTATTAGAGGATGTGATTTTAACTTCATTTGTCAATCTAAATATGCTACATCCATCCTAGATAGATTTGGAATGAAGAATTGTAAAGGCATTGAGACACCAATGGAGCAACATGTAAAAGCATCTATTGGTTGTGATGAAGCATTTTTTGAGGACATCATATTATATAGAAGGCTTATTGGCTCCTTGATCTATTTAACTATAACTAGACCTGATCTTAGTTATAGTGTTGGAAAGCTAAGCCAATTCATGCAAAGTCCTCTAGTTTCACATTGGAAGATGGCCAAAAAGAGTTCTTAGATACATTTCATCCACTAAGAATTTTGGCATTTTGTATAGAGGAACTAATCTTGGCTTAAGAGCCTATAGTGACTCGGATTTTGCAGGTGACAAAGTGGATAGAAGATCATCAAGTGCCTTTGCCACCTTTCTATGTGATGGAGTAGTATCATGGCTTTCCAAAAAGCAAGATGCCATCTCCCTATCTTCCACAGAATCCGAATACAAGGCCTTGACATCAACATGCAAGGAGGTCTTGTGGCTCAAAAGGCTATTGGTGGAGCTTCATGTCATGG